>JAECUM010022291.1:0-72209 GCA_016617855.1 Megalonaias nervosa | reverse complement strand
AACAGAATATATATATATATATATATATATATATATATATATATATATATATATTGATCCCTTTATCTCATGTAAGTGCCTTTGGACACCTCTACCCCATTCTGATGGAAGCACCTTTGGATGCCTCTACCCAATTTGCATGGAAGTGAATTTGGACGCCTCTACACCATTCTCCGTAAGCGCATTTGGATGCCTGTTGTAAACACCAACCATTCTGAGCTGATTTTTGTCATGCCACCTTCAGGAATAACCCCCTATTAGATACTACATTCATTGATGTGAATGACCATTACATCAGATCACATGGTCACTGTCTAAGCTCTAGTCATAATCTGCTATATAAAGTAACTGGATTGGATTTTCCACTCTCCAAAATGAAGGCCATGGATTTCATTCAGTACTTTCTGGAGTTTGCATGATTAGAATCACAACTATGAAAGCTTCAATAACTTAGGTAAAGGTTCTGATAATGATATAGGCAACAACAAGTTTTTATAATTTATCAAATTCAGATGATTTGGTCAAGTAGACGTAGAAAACAAACTGGTAAATTTTCAGTATGAGAAATGGCAGCTATGGTTGGTCACATGCCTTCATTTGCCTGACAGTGAATAAAATCTCTCAAGATTTAAAAGCACTTAAACATCCTTTCCATGAAAAATAATTATACAACTATAATGTTCAGATTTTATTTTTAAACCCTTCAGTACATAATAGATGTGTACAAAAAATGCAAAATGGTTCAAACTGATGTCAAATGTAACATATACAGTGTGACCCCGCTATAACACGGTAGTTGGGAGCCATAGAACCCGACCGTGTTATAGACCGAACCATGTTATAAGCAACCAGGTCATTTAGCTGAAGAAAATGATGCATGTGCCCCCAAAAATGTGCCCGGGGGCGGGGGGTGGGGGGTGGTGGTAGGTAATAAATGCGGGCGCAATACGTGCTTCATTGGCACAGTTATCATCTTAAATCGATGCATATTAAATCAGAAATACACCTGTAGTGAAAACAGAGAAGGCATGTATAATATTTTACTTTATTCAGAGAACCATGCATTGGTACATATACGTGTATACTGTTTATATATACATGTCAAATGTATAGCAATGAATAAAGTATCAACATAGTGTACTCACCCATGAATCATGTCACATACATTGAATCCACAATACAAGTAATTCCATTGAAAATAAGTACACACAGAGATTCAAAATATTCAATAATTTTGTCATAGGTCATATAGGTCTGAATTCAGTGGAAAAAAATAGCACAATCACGTAACGAATGATGAAGCACATTTACTTTTCAGTAGGTCCCAAGTCAGTAAAAGTTTGCATTTTAAGCCGCCGTCGGTTGAGTTCGTAAGCATAAACTTTTTTCCTGTAAAAAGGAAACTTTCAGTGCACAGTAAAAGTGTTCCAGTCACGTTGGAAAATGAAACAATCCATCAGATTCCATTGCTTTTATTTAAGTTCCGCACTAACTTCCTTTGAAGAAAGGTTCTTTGTTTTTACTGAAGATTGTAGTTGGCTTTCTTTGATGACGGGTGCATGCGTTATTGAAGTCACCGCTAAAAGACAGCTTTAAAGAACCAAACAAATGCCCGTTTCTTATTGTGGCAGCAACATCAAAAACTTGTATTGCATGATTGAGACTGATTTTTTTCCCATTTGCTTAGTACGTTTTCATATAGGTGCTTCAAAGGTAATGTTTTCTTTGAAATTTCAGCAAACTATTTTATCTGGGTACATTTTTTTAAAAATGAATTAGCCATCGTATGGTCAATTATAGTTACTGTTCCTCCATGCCTATTGAATAGACAATTGAGAGCTTGGGTTTTTTTGGAGGGGGGGATTCTGTTTTTGTTTTTTATATTTGTGGTAGTGGAGTGATGCTGCCTTCTATGCATGCATCAGAAATTTAAAGAAAGGGTCAATCGACGTTAGAGACAGGGATTACTATGGAAAATGTGAATGTTCTGAAGGATTTCATTCTGAGTGAAAAGAAGAGGAATTTTACTTACCATCCACATACAAATGTTAGTCTATGTAAATATATTAATTACTAGCGAGCGGCCGAAAATCCGACGAAAGATTATGAGATAATGCCTCGTCTGGTTGATCTCCGCTACCAGAAATGTAAATTTGGAAAAAGAGGATATCTCAAAACATACAATACTCATACTAGATGTCAACATATGTGGATTATGATATAACAATGCACTGTTAAGATGGTTTGTCAATATGGACAAAGAATTTGTTTATGTAACAATGATAAATTTCAGTGCATTTTATCTCAACTTTGCGGCATGAGGCCTCTGAATTTCTCCACTCCAAACCAATGGTTATATATACAAGTTTAAACAACCAACAATGTTGGCAATAAAAAAATTGCCAGATGGAATATTTTGCCGCCAATAAGGAAAAAAAATTGCAATTTACGACATTGGTGAAGCCCTACGCGATCCCTAAATAACTTTTTGCACGTTATTTTTCGTACTTTTAAGAAGAAAATACTATTTTTTCGTGTATGAGAAAAATACTTATAAAATTTCAGGAGCCGCCACAATCATCTTGTATTATTCAGATGCGATCTCTTCCCTAAAATGATCATAAACTATTTTTGGTTTTTTTTCGTACATTTAAGAAAGATATTTTTTTCATGTACAAGAAAAATACATGTAAATGAAATTTCGGAATAACACCACGACCATGTTATATCCGAATTCATGTTATAACAGAGCGTGCTATAGCGGGGTCACACTGTACTACATTGCTGTAACAGTCAACAGGCAGGTCTATGTGTATCAAGTCAAGTAGGTAAGAGGTGTTCTATTAATAGCTCACTGCACTGTGTAACTTTGGTACATGTATATCAACAGCCTATAAAGCCATACACTCTATGAGGTCAAGGGATAGGGTGTAAGAAAGCTACATGCAAGAACTTAACCTAAGTCAGTAAAGTGTGAAGAGTAGGTCACATTGACAATCTTCTAATGGTAAGGGTATGGTATTATCATTCAATGGTAAGGGTATGGTACAATGGTAAGGGTATGGTATTATCATACAATGGTAAGGGTATGGTACAATGGTAAGGGTATGGTATTATCATTCAATGGTAAGGGTATGGTACAATGGTAAGGGTATGGTATTATCATACAATGGTAAGGGTATTGTACAATGGTAAGGGTATGGTATTATCATTCAATGGTAAGGGTATGGTCCAATGGTAAGGGTATGGTATTATCATTCAATGGTAAGGGTATTGTACAATGGTAAGGGTATGGTATTATCATACAATGGTAAGGGTATTGTAGAATGGTAAGGGTATGGTATTATCATACAATGGTAAGGGTATTGTAGAATGGTAAGGGTATGGTATTATCATACAATGCTAAGGGTATTGTACAATGGTAAGGGTATGGTATTATCATACAATGGTAAGGGTATGGTGCATTATTAAGGGTATGGTATTATCATACAATGGTAAGGGTATGGTGCATTATTAAGGGTATGGTATTATCATATAATGGTAAGGGTATGGTACAATGGTAAGGGTAACATATTATCATACAATGGTAAGGGTATTGTACAATGGTAAGGGTATGGTATTATCAGCTTACATACAATCATAGTCTGTGAAATGCAAAATATAAGTCATAGTGACTTACATTTGTGATGAGCATGTAGTACTCATCAAGATGCATCCCCTCATCAGGTTACAAAGATTCCAATTTTAAAAGTACTTAACAAAGTGTGTAAGAAACTGAGTAAAATGCAAAAACATAACCAAGAATGTACAATATACATATGTGCCAATTTAGCCCCCTTAACACCCTCCTCTGGGAGCTAGATGCTATGAAACCCACCCAAAATTGTTGCCCAAGACCTAAAAAGAAGGAATAGTTGACATTCAATGAGGTTTACATATGCATATGCTTTTATCTGTGTCGGTACCTGGAGAATATTAAATTTGGTTTCAGTATTTTTTTAAAAGCTATTGCTCAGAACTGCTTTATAATGTATGCAATATGATGTGTCAAGCAAGGTTAACTCCGTATGTGCCCTGCAAAGACATAAAAATGTTCTGTGTTCTCAAGAAAGCACTTAGCCTGTTAACCATTATAAATATGGAGCCCTTTAAGCATAACTGGCAAGTATGATATATGGTACATGTTACACAAAAAATGCATAATTGGCAGTATGATATAGTACATGTTACACAAAATATGCATAATTGGCAATTATGATATGGTATGTGTTACACAAAAAATGCATAATTGGCAAGTATGATACTTGTTACACAAAATATGCATAACTGGCAAGTATGATATAGTACATGTTGCAAACAAAACCCATGTAAATGTACCATTTTAATTTTGAGTATAAATAAATTAATTCTGGAGTCATTTTTCCATTGTCAGCACCATCCAGGGCTCCAAGTGCCATTGTAATATTTTGGGTTTGATTTGGGGTCCCCAGGGGGATAGAATGCGGGAACCAATGTTTTCTTAAATTCTTGAAGGTACAGCTGCAGTTTTTTCAACACATCTGGAAGTTTTTTGGCCATATTAAAATACTCAGTAGGATCATCTGGAATAGTAGAAACATAAGTTACACTTATTATGCTGAAAGCAAATATTTTAGTAAATTATATTTCTCCAAGAATATTTACCCGATCATATTAACGTTAGGAATATAATCCCTACTATCTCCCAAATCCAGCCCTCCCAAAGAAGAGAAATTGACTTTTCTGTCTATAATATATAGACAAAGGGCAATAGCTCTCAAATTGCCACCTACAGGTGGTGCTACCTTACGGTGAGTGGAACTTTGTGAAATGGAAAGCTTGCGTTGCAGGGAGGATGGGAGGGTGTTAAAGTAATGTGAGTGGGTAAGCATTCTACTTTACTAAAAAAAATTGCTTTCTCATTCAAATACATTTCCTGATCATATTAGCATTTGGAGAATAGGTAATAGGCAGGCAGGGGGAATGTTGAGCATCCAATATATTCCTTCGGTAACCTGTGAAGGGAGAATATAGAATTTCTCATATGAAGGTTAACCCATTCTCCTAATTGTAAGCATCACAACTTGAGAAGACATGGTTTACGTCTGGAAAGAAAAAATAATGAGATCTTCTTACCACTAAAATTCTGGGCAAATCCAGCAAAAGCTCATCCAGAGGTTATGCTGGTGTCAATTGGGTCTGGTTCTCGCTTGTGCGACTGAGTCTACCAGATCCAGAATTTGCCACTGTGGAGTCAAGTCTCATGTGTGTGTGTGTGTGTGTGTGATCTGGATTTTTAATGTAGCTTTAACAATTTTTCAGCCATATCACTACAATGTCGGCAGTGTGGCAGTTTACAGTGATATCTAGCACTAGGGCAACATGCTGCAGACATGTATAATCATGTCACACCCAGTCCCATTATCCTGACACTAGGCTGATCAGTCCTAACACTAACCTCTTAATAATGAGTGCCTAGCGAGGCAGCTGTTAGTACCATTTTCATAAGTCTTTGGTATGACTCAGTAGGGGTTCAAACCCGCGACCTTCTGCATCCGAAGTGGACTGCAAGCCAACTGATGGCTTCAAATGATATCTCTGTTTGAGATAAGACAGTAAGGCAAGGCTCACAGAAATTACTCCTATCTCATGAGATGAGATCTTCAGGACGTGACTCTGTTCTAGTGATATAACAGTATGCTATGCATATTATCCACTTCAACCACGATGACAGGACTTGAGGAGTAATGTCCTCTTTCCCTTGTTTAACTGTGAGAAAGAGGTGTCTTTGAGCTCCACAAACTAGTTCCAACTACTTCAGATAAAGTCTGAGCAAATGTACCAGACCCTGTTTGAAAACCTCTTGGGTTGTGTCAATGCAGGAGAGAGGCCATATGATGATTTTTTGAATGCCCACTGACAGCAACCAATTCCTGGCGAAGAAAACCATGCTGTGTCATAAGGACCACCGAACCATTTGATCAAAACTAAACTTAGACTGGGTCAACAGAGAAGACATGTAGTTCACTAACTCTGCAAATTCCAAGAGATTGATGTGGAGACCTGTGATCTCCAAACCCCACTGGTCATTGACAGTGTTGAAGTCCTGTAACAGATGTGTTGCTCAACAAGCGCTTGCGCTTGTACACATGGTCACCAGGTTTGGCTGTTTGAGAGGATTCCTGTCATAAGCCAACCTTGGTTGTGTCACTGGCATAGGAATCATACTATCTCACTTGTTACACTGATCATGTACTCGAGTGGCATAGAAGAGGGACAACCGTGAGATAGCAAGGTCATCTGCAAAGGCAGCATTTAGAGGCAACTAAGTGGGTTAAGATCCATCGCTGCATAGAATAATCCAAGAATTTGAAAACACTCCCTTGCTGTGATCCATTTTGTGCTGGAAATGGTTTCTGCATGGATGATGATTCAGACCACCTGAAGGTGGGGAAGACTTACAAGTTTGGGAAATCAGACAGTTCTTTCCATTGACTAGAATGGAACTGATCAAATGTTTCTGGAGGATGTTGTCCACACACAGCATCATAGAAACAGATGAAGTCATGTGAAACAGGGAATGTAAAACAGTGGAGTAGTTTCCTAAAGGCCCAAGGACTTATGTTCAAGCTGGGAGTGAGCATGAAACTGATTACAATTTCATCTGTATATAAACTGCAGGAATTTCTGTAAGGGCAGATCATGGGAATATGAAAATATGCATGAGTCAGATTGAGCCAGATGGGAAATTCATTTGTATGCAGCTGCAGAAGAGGGGGTTGGCAGACATTCTGAGTTCGGCAACACCACATAAATTTCTCTATTGCTGCCTTAAAGCAATATTCAGTCTGCTCTGTGGTGGGATCTGAGAATGAACGATTATCAAGTTTAACCCCACACTCAGTGTGCAGGTCCTCTTGGTTGGAATCAAAATCAATATCCAGAGAGTACATTCTCGAAGGCATAGACAAGGCATGGCCATTGTCTATATGACATAGCTGCCAACCCCCAAGTACAAAAATACTGATTGCTTATGACAAAAATACTGATTTTCAGGACCAAATACTGATTTTTAAAAATTTAATGCATATGTAACTACGTACAACATATACAACCATCGGTAAGGTAGGACAGTGACTTGCATAATTATTTAATGTCAAAGATGCACGTGTTGCACACTTGCACCTTCTGGACGGGCACACCCTGTTCCATTCGGGTGGCCATTCAGAAGGTGCAAGAGTGCAACACACTAAGACACAGGCTGTTTATAGGAGCCTTTTCCACACCTTGTTTATTTCAATTATTATCGATTCCAATGTACCAACTGTCATTAATCATTTCAATTCTGTGTGATTTTCTTACTGAACTGTTTTCATTCTAGCATACGAGTAATCCTTTGCGATTTTATCGTCTGGAAAACGCGTGCAAAATATATCTCCAGCAACACTAGTAACTGAAAGAGGAAGGTTCGTTTCTAAAAGAAATTTAATAAACCAAATTTCGATCGAATTACATCAAGGTTCTCTCTGGTATTTATATACATCCAAATTCAGGCTGAGTTGTGTATGATGAAGCAGCATGCTGATGTTTATTAACTTTTTCGTGCTCTTGTATTTCATGTGCGCCTCCATGCCCAATAGCGAAATCACATTACACAATTTCCAAAACGTAAAGTCTTCTTTACCAGATGATTTCACAAATCTAAACAAGACGGCACAATTATCCTTTCAGTTCTGTTTTCTTGTCTTTTCTGGTGAAAATTTTAAATATTCTGCTTTCCTATTCAACAGGATTAGAAGTTGAATATTACGAAGATGAGACAGTGGTAGCGGTACTTGTTTGCGAAATCCAATATGGTGGATAAAGTCAGGCATGGTAGCCTCGATTTCGAATGAACCAATCATATTGTAGAACTGTATTCCTATATACATGCGATACATTTCTATCAGAATGGAACCGAGTGCACATTCTAAGCTGAAAATTGCAAGGAAATTTTTTATTATTTTTTTTTAATTAAAAAACGTATTTTTTGCACAAAAAAACGTACACCCGTATTCAGGTCCAAAATACGGGACAAATACGGAAAAAACGGGACAGTTGGCAGCTATGCTATGACTGTCACATTACCATCCAAATGGATAAGTTGTAATCAAATGGCTAGCCATATACACAGGATGTAGTTGTTGAAACGGTACAGACAGCTTGTCGAAATCAAAACATCCAGTATGGGTGTTGGGCATGTGGACAGCAGTGTACATGACTTTAC
Source organism: Megalonaias nervosa (assembly GCA_016617855.1). NCBI lineage: Eukaryota > Metazoa > Mollusca > Bivalvia > Unionida > Unionidae > Megalonaias > Megalonaias nervosa. The sequence goes on along the minus strand of JAECUM010022291.1, from coordinate 63,925 downwards.
GGCCAGAGTAATAGTACTGTTGGGCAGACGGACAGATTGTTCCATGGCTTTACTTGATGAGACATAGGACAATTTGTAATGCAAGCCATAAGGTCAATTAATTGTATGGATCTAGAGCCAGATGGCTGGATGGTACAGTCAAGGGCCGATAAAGCTTAATCAAAACTGATGTGCAGCTAGACGGTATGGATTGAGATCCACACTGCTGGATGGTACAATCAACAGCCAAGACAGCATCAAAATTGAGATGCAGCTTATATCAAGAGCTGAATGGCTGGATGGCATGGTCGGCAGCCAAGAAGGCATCAAAACTGAAGTGCAGGTAGAAGGCATGGCTCTTTCAAGTCAATTTAAACCCCATGTGTTAATTTTTTTTAAATTCATTTTTAAGGTGGTACACCTCCCTTTGAAGCTCTCTCTGTCTACATCACCCTTAAAGGAAGGTTACGCCATATCTTGGGGGCATTATTCAGAGAATATGGAATGAAATCACAAAATTTTGTAAAGCCAATACTGTTGTTGTTGCTGTTATTATTATTATTACAAAACTATATACTTAAGTCCCTAAAAATGATGTTCTAATTTACATTCTGTATAGAAATTATATTATATATGCCAAATATTATGACATCTGTAGAATTAAGTTATTTCATATAAACATTTATATGTCAAAGATATTAATTATAAGACTATATATATATATATATATATATATATATATATATATATATATATATTTGCAGGTTTATTTTGAAGTCTGTTTTAGGTCAACTAAAACTCTATTCACAAGGAGTATAATCCTGCACAATTACCACAATGTGAATTGTTTTGTGGTGTTATGCATGTGCTCCAAATTCATTGTGAATGAGAATAAATGTACGTATATAATCTGCTTGTCTCAGACCTGGTAGCAAAGCTAAGGGAGATAACTTTTCATGGCTAATTTCTATGCTTCAAAAAAAAGAGTATTCTGCAGTACAATTCAATGACATAAAATGTTAAGAAACCAATCCAGTATTTACAAAGTGTATAAGCTATTTTCCACAGATGGTGGTGTAGTATTCACTTAAAAACACCCCATTACAGAGTGAAACCTGGATTTATAGATGGATTCAGGCCTACAATGTGCTGCTTGGTAAGGGACACAACCTTTTACAACCCATGAATGTTATCATTTGCTTTCTTGAGTAATCCCAAGTAGAACCCACTCATCAAGCAGCTGAGAGAAAGTTACACCTGGTGAGAGAAGTACAGTTTGAGACAAGATACTTCACTAATACAGTTCACTGAACTACACTCCACAGCACCATCCACCAGCAGATGGGAAATGTGGTAAATACATTTTGAGCATATTGTATGTGTAAAATGGACAAAAAAGGATAGCAGACATTGCCTTAAATGATATCCTTACATACTTACTTTTTATATTGAAAAGTTGATATTCTTCTGATGCTCCTATGTCATGAAAGGTAGTCTCGTTCCTAAAGTGTTTCCTGTGGTTGTTGGGTAAAGGGTACCAACCATTATGGGTCCCAGGTTTGCCCTCTATCAGCTTGTAGTCTCCCACCCTGAATATTGTGAAATGTAACCAGAGTGAAAGCTTGAGCAATCAGTAAATAACAGATTTAGAATAAAAAAATAACTTCACCTAAGGATACAGAACATGACAATGAATATGCTGAAAGAATGTTAAACCAATTAAAAACCTTGGTGCCTCAAATTACAATAAATTACAGAGCAGCTTGGAAACCAGGAAAATGCTGATGGCCCTAATGTTTGGGGGGTTTATTTTGTCTTTTTGGATTTTGCTGTTTGAGTTATTGAGGGTCACTGAAAAAAGAAAGCTCAAAGTCAGGACCATACAAATTATCTTAATTAAGCCATGCATTAGAATGATGTTTACATTTTACAGTATTTACTTTATTTATGAAACACCTAAAGAGTTTTCTTGGGAAAAATTTATCAGTGACGAATCAGAATGTCCAACTCTAATATCTGAGACTAGCTGATATGACCGAAACATATAACTCATCAACCCTGCTGGAAGTGACCTGATTTTGAAATATATCAGAATAACTGGACATGAAGAATGTTTAACATCTAATTCTTCATGTAGTAAATTGTCTGATTTCCTCAACAGTCTACCAATTCTCAATTAATAGTGTTATTTAGCACTCAATGTTTTTATTAAAAGTAATAGGTAAGACCACGCAGCACTTGCTTTCTCCTATATCACACTTGTATGACTGACTGTAACAATAGAAATCTATGAAATATAGAGACACCATGCAGTACCTATGGCCACATAAACAGTGTAAACACCACAGAGCTAGTGGTTCAGAAGTTTTTGCAAGCAGATCAGTTCTGAAGTTTTTTTAAACCCAACTGGCCAAAATGTGCCTTTTTTCCTAGGTCTTATTTGAAACTCAGTTCCAAAATCAGCAGCAATAACAACAACTACAAGAACAACAGCATTAGTTTTCAAATACCTGCATTGCCAATGGGAAAAATCAAAGATGCATGATGAAAATTCTACCTATTAAGTGCTACTGAGTTCTATATGTGATTACGTTTTGTTTGGTGAAGAATACATCTCTAGAACAAGTAAGGTTAAAAACATACCTAGCATAAGAAGAATTTAAGAGCCCAGCTCTGTGCATTTCATATCTTATAAATATAGTCATCTCTGGTTATAATGACATCTATTAGAACATAATTCAGAACACAAGTTGATGGGAATAAACTTACTCAATCATAAATTTGATCTTTATGATAGAAATATTCAGCTTTGACTGTGGCAGGAATTTCCCAGTAAGTAACATGCTTATTCACTTTATAATTTGTTCTTTACAACTACACTGGCAATCCCTGAGAATTTTCTTTTGTTGGGATTATAGCTGATAATAGTATGTAAACATTTCTATTTTAAAAAGTCTAAATATGGCAAAATGTGAGCGAGATTAAAATGTGATAATATTAGATATTGAGCAAAGATTTATGTACCATATATTCTTGCTTATAAGTCAAATGAAATTGCAAATAATAAAGATCTTGATCTGTGGTAGCAAAATGCACCTGCAGATTAGGGTCTATGTTGCTTGTTTTACTGATCACTTCTAATATACTGCATAAAACCAGATCTGCTGGTACATTATGCAATGGCAGATCTAGTCTGCATAGTTTGCAACTGGACTCGACTTGTAAGCAAATAAATATGGTACCTAACTAATGTATCTCATTTATAAATAATGGTTTAACAATAACAAAACAAGAAGAATAGCATGTCTAAATTAAAGGCATGATCTTTATAATGACAGGTTACGTTAGTACAACAAAATGTCTGGAAATGAGCTTGATTAGTGTATCATCAGTAAAACGTACATGTTAATGTAGCAAAATAATATCACTTATGACTGCTGTAATATATATAAACAACATACAACACACTTTTAATGGAAAATTCACCTTTTTTTCACTGAAGTTTGAAATTTACTTTCACAAATGTTGATTCAATGTTTCATATTTTTCTCAACAACAAAGAAAGGAAAATGAATAAAATCTCACCTAATTGCTGCATTTTTCATTATTTCATCAATATTGTAAACAAAGTTAGATCTTTTAGATGGCGCTCCAGACTGTATTGTTGGCCACAGGTCTATGCCATCTAGACCAGGATCTTCAACAGAAAGGAAAATAAGAGTCATTCCTGAAACACATCTAGGTAAATGTTTAGCACAACAAAGTTAAAATATAACATCATTATGATGATGTTCCTTTTATTATTTTTGCTTCACATTATTACATTACTGTATTATTACAAAGGAACTAATGAAATATGGCACAGTGTCACCACAAGTTATGTAAAAATGTCAAATAAAACAAAGTCATAATGTTGTAACTATCCAAACCTAGTTCAAGCCATATTTCATTAAAAATTTGTGGTTTATTAAGGGCTGTTCCATTAAAACATACATGGTACCCAGGGAAGGCAGTTTTTAAAAATATATGCCAGGGTACTTTGATTTCACAGAGTTCATATTAAAATTATAAGAAAGTTCTAAATTGGGTGAGTACCCCACTTTAAAAGTGCCTTCCCTGAGTCCCATGTATGTTTTAATGGAACAGCCTTAATAAAATTAGTCATTTTTATGCTGAGATAAAATATAATCTAATATCTGTGCTCATTTCAAATGAAATTTATAAAATGAGTTGAATACATTTTATCATTTTCTCCCCAATGCTAAAAATAAATTATTCACCTTGTAGGTTTCACTGAAAAGAAGTACTCATGTTAAATTCTCTGTTTAATACATGTTTGCATGGTTATTAAATTCAATAATTAACTTGTGTCTCAGCCCCAAGAATCTGCTAGTTAGAAAGCACTTTCATAGTAGGTTATTAATTACTTTAAATCAATATAATTGCTACACAAATATTATCCTATTCAACATGATAAGTGAATTATGCTTTAGGATTTCTCTGACTCTGAATTATTTTTTTTAAGCTGTAAATTACAACAACAATTTATGGTAAATATTATATTTGGACCATAATGATGTGATAGTAGAAATCTCCCAAGGCATGTGTGTTTTGATGAAACATGACAAACTTTTACAATGGATGCAGATTATGTATACATAAAAAATCATCAACATTTGAAGTGGTTCCTGACAAAATGTGTACCTCACTCACGCGACCTTTTTAAAAGATGCTTGTACCTGACTGTACTGTAGTTCTGCCAGTCCACTGGTCAATGAGATAAAAGGAAAAAAGAATCTAAAGGGACCATTATTTGTGACATAGTAAATTTGGCTATCAACACTAACTTGGTTCCTGCTGAGTTCAGTATATGTCACTGACTGTGGCTCTCTACACTATACTAGTGTTAACTTTGTTCATTTCACAAAAAAAGTTTTGTGTTGTAAAGATGTTGATTTGAATTATTTCTCAATGGCTGTAAATAACCTGTGGAAGATTTTTGTTTTTCTTTCAGTATCAACATGCAAAAGGTTTCTATCTAGTATTGCTAGGAAAAATAATTTTAAGATTTTAGACATGTGCTAACCTAACAGCATACATCTGGTATAACAAACAATAAAAAATATGAGGGCTGGAAATTAAGCCATTAAAACTTTAAATCCCCTAGGGTCTCCAGATATTGTTTCATTTCAATTAGCATAACTCCCATGTGTCACATAAGGAATGATAAGAAAATGGCCAATCAAATGCAGCTTTCCTGAACAATCTTCCTGCCTTAGTGCACATTGTATTATAAGCCACTTTGCTGTTAAAATCTATATGAAACAGTTCAGTTGAGAAAATACATTAGATATTGCTTGCCATCTCTCTTCCAGGGGCACAGCCATGAAAGATTTGAACTATGCTGTAAAAATTCTTATTTAAATTAACCTGCTCTTCCACCAGCAACAGACAATAGAGTTGGGAACCAGTCGACTACATGGAACATTCTGAAATTGAAGGAAGTCAATGTTCAAACCAGTAAAATTATATGAACTAGCAGATTGTTTTAAACTTTTTAATTCTTTTCACAAAAATGCAGTTGTATAGTATTTTGAATGTTGTTTGTAATCATTCACACATCTGTTAACACAGATCCTGCTCTTCATCAGCAAAATGATAAATTTCAAACAGGCTATAGTCGTGCTCTTTAGAAAGCCAAAATGAAATTATGACATTGAAATTCTAGGATTCTGCAGGATAATTATGGTCCTTAAAAAGAGTGTAGCTATTTGATTAGTGTATGATGCTTGTCATGACAAGAGATATAGTGCACATCAAAATAAAATTATGAACTATTACAGAACCAAATTTATGATTAAAACTCACTGTTACTTTGATTGCAATTAAATAAGAAACTAATATCAGCCATTTAATTTGAATTCATTTCATGGGTATCAGTTTTAAAATTCATGATTGTGCACCCAAAATACACATTTTCATGTTATGTAGTATTGGAAGCCAGTATGACATACTAATCAGAAAAGTGGTCCTGCTGTCTTCACAAATAATTGTTTACTGGACTTTTAAATTTGTGGTTTGCAGATACAACCAAAATACCACCACCCACCCCCCAAAAAAATGAATAGCCCAGATTCTTGTAAATTCACATTATGTAAACAAAAAAATAAGTTAGGGAACATTAAACTAATGTTTATGATGGTTCTGACACATAGATGTGATCTTTGCAAAGAAATGATAACAAGATATTTGTAAATTATATCTGTAATAGATATATAAATTGTATACTTATCATAATTTCATATGCAGACCTGGCAACCCTAACAGGACCTTCTCAGTGAGGCAGTTAATATTTTTCATTAACTTAGGCCAATTTTCAGTAAGATGTGACATAATATCATGTACTGCTATTGCCAAGTTGGAAAATATATTTGAAACTTTCAAAAGTGTGATCTGAGACTGATTACAGCAACAGTAAACATTGTGTTAAAAAAAAAATGTAAAATATACACTTAGACCTTAATTTCTTCCAGACAGTACAGTTTCACAAACTGCACTACCAAACCCTACTGAGCTCAATGGTTTCTTGCTATCTCCCAACTTGATATAATCCTTTTGGATTTTCTTTTTCAATTTCACATGGCAACTTCAATCATCTTTCCATGAGACTTACTCAGATTTATACATGTCCAATAAATGCAACTGCTGCCATTCCTGCTTTTCTCCCCAGGATTCTGAATAATCCTTTCTTTCTTTTGTTTTAAACTTTTTCAGAACTGCTTGATCATGCAGAAATTTTCTATTAAAAAATAAATGCAGTGTAAAGTTAGTCTTGTTCACTGACAAGTTCCATTGAATCTATTATGAAACTCTGACTCGAAATCAAACACAGACAAGCCAGTATTGGGAATTTAACACAACAATCACATTTCTGTAAAAAAAATTTTAGCTCATACTTTAAGGGTCATTTTCATGTGGTCAAATCCTAAGGGCTGGCAGGTCTGCGTATGAACTGTATACTTGTCATACTTTCATATGAATATTTTTTATAACTTTGAAACTGTCATGATTTGTATACCTGTCAAACTTCATATGAATTGTATATTTGTCATAATTTGTATAAATTGTATACTTGTCCTACTTTCATATGAATTGTAATCGTCCTACTTTCATATGAATTTCATATGTATACTTGTCATAATTTCATTTGAATTGTATACTTGTCATAATTTCATTTGAATTGTGTACTTGTCTTACTTTCATTTGAATTGCATACTTGTCATACTTTCATTTGAATTGTATATTTGTCCTTTCATATGAATTGTATACTTGTCATACTTTTATATGAACTGTATACTTTTTATACTTTTATATGACTTGTATACTTGTTATACTTTTATATGAATTGTATACTTGTTATACTTTTATATGAATTGTATATGTGTTATACTTTTATATGAATTGTATAATTGTAATACTTTCATGAGTTGCATACTTGTCATTCTTTCAAGGCAATAAACACTTTTATTTTCACTTTTTATTAGCTGAAAAATGGCATTATGCAACAACAACAACATCACTACAACTCTAAATAAACTCAGTGGTGTCAAAGGAAAAAACACTAACTGTGCATCCACTGAAAAGTACCAGTTTCAGATAAAAACAAAATGTATTGTACATAAACCCACAAGAAATCAAACTCCAAAGAGATAGGAGTTCTAATCATGTGAGTTAAGATATGGAAAGAATGCAAGTGTATGATAGATATATATAAAACACTGTGGCAAGTCATCAAAACAGATATACTGATATACCAAAATAGAATCAACTCACTCTGTATTGACATATTTGGTCTTTTTGAGTAATGTCTTGCTGTACACAAATGCTGCTCCTTTCGTCCCCCCTTCCCAGAGAGTGTTCTTAGATCCTCTGAGAGGCCAATTATTTGCACCATGATTTACAGGTCCTCCATTCTAAAAGAGATAATAAAATTATTCCCAAATAGTCATACTTTGATAACTCAAATTTAAACCACTCAAATACCATGCATCATGTAAAGTCACAAGCTGGTCAAAACAATCAAACTACCAAATTCCAGTACCATGCTGTGTCTCAGTGAAGTATTGTAATCCATAAGTGTATATTAAAAACAGGAGACTGAAGCAGAATTATGTGCACCTAAATTAGTTTACATAATTAACCAATTAATCCAATTAACTTTGACAGATGTCAGTAGCATAGCTATAGAGCTAGCTGTTAAACAATAAAAAAAACTTCATCCAGAAATACATTTATTGTCTTTCATGACAAATACATAATTATCTGTTTCTTTTACATAGAAAAGAAACAACTTTTCCTAAAACCAGTATCACTCTGCCTGTCCTACTTATATTTTTAAATAGTTTACCTGCACCACTGTGATTTTTACTGTCCGAAAATATTTTCTTAAAATTCCAGCTTAATGAATCCACTGTTTTCAATGTAAAAAGGTCACACATCATCGCTTCAACTCAGTTAATGTGCATTTCCTTAACATCTGACACTGTGATTTACAGAATGAGGATGGAAATAATCCCATTTGCACACACCACAGCAAATATAACAAACTCCTTTTTTTAGACCATTTTATAAACAGCCAAATAAATTTGTTAAATTTCTGGCTCACACTTGACTTTCTAACTCATCCAATTTTCATTTCATGCCATGCTGGTCCACCAATATGAAAAACTGCCAATTGCTTCCCTTCAATGCCCACATACTTTCTATTGGTTTAGTCAGTCTCCATAGTCCTGCTGAAATGATCCATAGTCAATATTTTCCGGGCTTCATCCGTACAAAATACAGAGAATACATAGCTGTAAATAGGTCTCCTGCTGTCACAAAATGTGATGGCAGATCATAGTATATGATGTTTGCTGTTAGATTCAATTTAAAAGCAAGTATCTGTGGTACTTAAAATGAACTTTGATATTATGTTGTGCACACTGATCTGCTTACTAATATAAGATAAGCAATTTTAGTAGGTGCTGCCACTGGACAAATAAAAGCTATAAATGTCAGGTTTTATTGTTTGAACTTTATAACCGAAGCTAAGCTTACAAATGAATGAGGAGTCCTAGGTGGCTGAATGGTTTAAAGCTCTTCCCATTACTGATCACTGACATCTCACCTCTCTCCATGTGGGTTTGAGTCTCAAGCTTGGCCAATGTGGGTATGTGAGAAAGCTTGCCAGTAACTTCCAGTGGAACAGTGATTCTTACTGAGGTTTTCCCTGGTTCTTCCTCCACCAGTTATAGCCTATCTTCTACTAAAAAATGGTGTTAACCCAAAAAGAACAACAAGGAATGACCAACATTTCTGAAGGAAAAAGAGAAAAGAACCCCTTACAGATATAAACTGAGTTAAAGACATATCATCATTTGTTTCCCAGTGATAAGTAACCATGTTTCACACACAACCCTTAAGCAACCTAGCAAAGGACTCCTCAAAGCGTCTATCTACTGGCCCTTCCACATAGTCTATGTCTATAATTTATATATATATCTTGGTATTATTTGATAAAATGATGTTACAATTTGCCGTACCACAATTAAATACTTATAGCAGCACAACATGCCATTGATTGACAAATGATTAGTTATTATTCACTTCACACAAATGGTTTTGCAGTGATCTCCAAAACTCAAACAAATAAAAATAAAACTCAGTCAAATTCTGGTTCCAGAACACTTCAAATTTTTCAATGTTTTACTGTTAACTATGCTAGCAATTTTTTGAAAATCTTCAACAGTATTGTACAATTTTCAGTTTTCAAGCATAACTGTAATTTAATTGAGAGATGGTTTTCATACTTTGTTCCTTCTCTTAATGATGTTAACTAAGTATAATTTCTGTAATTATGGACTTAAAAGATCTAAGATCCTTTAACTTGATTACACAGTAAACTGATCCTTATTGTTCTTAACCATTTTTGGGGGGTACAAAATCTGAACTATGTACTTTTCTATGTATGTATGGGGTTTAATAGAACATCAGCACAATACTGGTTATATGGTGCCTTTAAATAATAAGTTCTAAAGAGGTAAAAGATATAAAATTACAAAAAAAAGAAAAACTTCAAAGAGAAGACAATAGATGGATGGATGGATGTATACATGTATGATCTTATCTAGGATGACACGATTAAGTAACTTATCCTCTACTGCAGATCACTTATTTGGGATTTGGGTTACATGAACTAAGCCCTCTGGAAGCTGCAGTGACTTGGTGGTTAGTGTACTGGACTCAAAACCAAAAAGGTGCAGGTTCGAATCCTAGCATCGGATCAGCCTAGGTCAACTATCATAGTGAATCCTCCGTCAAGGCACTTTACTTCAATTGCCTCAGAACTAAATAACATACTTGTGTTGATGTGCTGTAAAACACCAAGTCAAGCTAAGCCAAACTAACCCATCCCATCCCTCGATGGATCACAAAATATTTCTTGAGCCTCAGAAACTCCAAACACTGTCACTGCCTGAAAGGTGGGCATCTATTGATCTAATTTATGGCAAACTGTAGCTTTCTAGCATGTAATATCATTTGTTCTCAGATACACATGGATAGGTGGCCAGTCACTAATTAACACAAATGACCCTCAACTACACCCCTTTTTCCCAATGTGTGGGTATAGCAAGAGATAAACTCACATCTGAGGTAAAAATTAGTAGCAGATTGTCCATATATCCATGCCGAGTCAAGGCATCTGTGATGTTACCAACTGCTTCATCTAATGCAGACACCATACCTGCAAAACAGTGTGAAATTGTCCTGTCAGTTTTTCTCCCTCTTAATTGTTAATCTAATGCACGTCTTTACTATTGGTAATCAATGATGTATCCAGCTTCTTTTATCTTACTAATGCTTGTAAATGAAGTCGTAAATGGGAATGATTTAATTAAAAATGATTCAAACTGATATTAAAAATCCAAGCGTACGGTTTATTCAATAATTTCAATGGCAATAGTCTGGGTCAGATTAAAGTGAGCAGGCTGTTTCCCTGATTTTTATCTACTGTATTCCAAAATACCCGTACTGTGCACTTAAAAAATTATTATCTGGGTAAATTTCATGACGTTAAAATACAGTTACAAAAGGACACCAACAAGATCACAATCAAATATATGTTATCTTCCTTTTTCTACATAGGAGGCTCTTCATCTGAACATACAGTTTTTTATCACTAATAAAGTCACAATGAATAAAACATATGTATGATCCATTTATTGCTCATAATGTTAACCCACAATGTTGAATGGAAACAAGACAACAGGCATGCAAAGAGGTAAGTTCATTCATGCAACTGGTTAGCTCCCAAAAGGTATGCTGGGACAATGAGGCAATGCAAGCGTTTCATAATGAATAATTTTAGTGCAGCTTTCACCAAAAAGCAGGGGTGTGTGCTTACTTAGGCATGTGAGGGTATTATACTGAATACAGTATGGATACAAGACACATTGCCTGTGGGTAACAACATTCAGTCAACTGGACTTGTACTTCTCACCCAGCCTTAAATCCATAATCCACTATGAATTGCTCAAAATCAATGTTGGAAAATCAAAGGAATTTAATGGTAACATAAACAGCTACAGTGATCCCCCACTATAATGTGCTTCAATAAGGCAGTCCCCATTATTAGGTGAGTATGGTCACTGATCTCCATTTATTTAACAGTATTATTGTGCATAAAATGTTTAAATATATGGTGACATCGCCTACAAGGCTGTCCACTTTATGACTTCCATGAACAGCATTCCATTAAGGGAAAACTATAACTGCAATATATTTCTAATCCACTTCTGTCTAGTTTCAAATGATTCAAGGTGGGTTTTATTCCTCAATCATTTTTTTAAGGATTCAAGGAGGGTTTTATTCATCATCCAGTTTCTAAAGGATTCAAGGAGGCTTAATTAATCATTAAGTTTCTAAGGATTCAAGGAGGGTTTTATATATCATCCAAAATTCTAAGGATTCAAGGAGGGTTTTATACATCATCCAAATTCTAAATATTCAAGGAGGGTTTTATTTATCAACCAGTTCAAAGAACTTAAACAAGATAAAAGTAGAGTAAATTAAAATTGGTTGAATATCAATAATAAAGTAATAGTATGAATACAAGCCTGGAGTGAAACATAAAGGATTCCCTTGCTGTCATTAATTGCTGGAATTCAAATGATGCATGTACAGATAGATACATGTTTACAACCATCACCTTTGTGCACATAATGATTAATATAAACACCAACAATTTCATTACAGCAAGATGTGACTGTCATGGAATTGTGTATATTAATTGTTTACATATATTTGGAATAAAATGTACTCAGGTTAAGTTTCTGAGTACAGTATTACTTGTGGGAGCTTTATTTATATTGTACATTATTTTGATGTAGTGAGTTCGGTTCACTCCATGCTGCACAAGCAAAGTGCTTATGATGGGAAAACCGATGTATCTTGAGCACACAGACTGTGCATGCAACACAGCCAGTGTACTTAAAGTCTCATGGTAGATTTTAACTTCACATTAAAAAATGTCTTCTCAGAGAGTGGTCCACTTCACAGTGCAATATCTCCAGCTGTTGAGCTACACGAGTTGTAAAATTGTATTTTTTCTATCTGTATTATAGGATAGAATTGTTTTATTCTAATATTTATTTTGGATTTTAGGTAGTTCTGACTTGTATCATATAATGCAATGTTATTAGTTTTATCATAGTCTGTTTTCAAGTTTACCAGTATGTATCTGAACAGAAGGATTGTATTCACATTAATGTTGCATGTATTAAGGGATGAGAGAATGTTACTTCAAGTTCTGTAAGATTCTTGTCAGATACAGGTTCATATTTGAACCTGATTATTATGATAACCTTATACAGTGGCCCCGATGATATGATTTTTATAAAATAATCAACTCCAGTTACATCACATACGTCACTCCATGTTATACATGACCATGTCACAGGTATTACACAGATTTAGATGTTATATTTTCAGCTGAAAGGGGTGAAGGGCTAGAAGGAATGAAAGGGTGAAGGAGTGATAAAGTGATAGTGACAGAGTTATGCTGTATCTTTGCTGCATTTGCACCATACAGAAGGTGTTGTTTTAGCTGTGGTGCTAATTTGGGTTGATATATACCGCTGTGCTGCTGTCGGTGGTGACGTTGGCCTGGAGGAAGGTAGTGGTTATCTTGTGGTGAGGCACCAAAGCTTTGGGACCAATGGGTCTGCAAGGAACAAAAGGGGTTCTACTGATTATTCGGCAGACAGGGAGGGGCAGACCATTTGTGGTGGCTCCTTGACCATCCGGAAGAGTTGTGGGGCTGAAAATACCTTGTGGTTGTGAATTGGATGCAGCAAAATACATGTCCTAATTTATATGAAATCATTTATCACTATTTGAGTGCAAACTTGTCATTATTTATATGAAACCAGTTATCACTATCTGAGTGAAACCTTATCATTGTTTTGAACTTTATGTATCATTGTTTGAGTGATTAATCATTGTTTCTTTTTTGTGCTTCATTTTTGTTTAATTTCATTTCATTTATTATTGTTGACTATTCATTTTAAATTACATTACAATTCATTCCATTTAGGAACTGTATCAGATTTTTAACTTAAAAATCCAATGTTGTAATTTATGTACGTGAGTTTGGTGTAGGATTTTTCTACCTTTAATCATATGTAAATAAACAACTTATTTTGGTTGTCATTCTAAGTGTCTTCACTGTAATAATCTTACCCTAACCCAGTTCATCTTGTTACAGTGACATTAACTGTTTGGCTATGCAGAGCCATGCAGCATGTATTTCTGTATTTTAATTCCCAAAATAAATCAAAATTTATTTATGGTAAAATGTTCAAAATAAAACAAAGAATTATCCAACAGCCTGAATAAATGAAGGTTTTTAAATTTAGACCTCAACTAATAGAACGTTTTTACACAACATACTGACACAAATTTGTATGAAATAAAATATAAATAAAAAATTAAAATTTAGACCAAGCAACATTGCATGGACAAATTTCAGTATCCAAGCAAAATTACGTACCACAGTATGTTCGACGAGCCTTATTCTGAATATGTGAATAGATATCTTCATACTTCTTGGGGACCTAGGAGAGAGTATATCTAATAAGTAAACTTAATTATATATCTTCCATACATATTATACAATGACCTTACCCAATATACTTATAGTATTTCTGAGTAAATTTTGTATGTACGTGCTTGAAGATTTAACTCTATGTATGCAAGAAGTTCAGTCTCTCTCCCAATATGGTCACAGTGAAAAAAAAGCACACGTAAGAACCATTTTTAATACTGATTTAAACAACAAAGTTAAGTGATATCCAGACACTATGCATGCATGGTGAAAAGTTTCAAGAAAATGAGGATGTTTAGGCAGATCTTAGCAATCTCTCCTCTCCTACTAGCCAAGCTGAGATCAAGACAAGCTAGTTTGTGGAGTGGATCAAGGGTTTGGGGATGTTCAAGTTTTTAACAAAATGATGGGTGTGCACATATTAAAACATGTGCAAGTATTAGACTCAATATAGTATATCAAAACTGCAATAATTGGTCGTTTTATAGTTTATCACTCATAACAGTGCCATCCTATAACAACTTTGTAGATTTAAAATCAGATCATAATATTAGATTTCTGCCAAAAACAGGATGATCCAGTCAATTTGTACAATATATACTCACATTCAATTCAAGTCCATCTGCCAACAACATAGGTCCTGATCTGCTGTTGCATAATGTGCCAGCAAATCTGGATTTCTGCAGTTTCCAGCTGGACTTGACAGTTAAGTCAATATATTTTACTGACAATGGAGGGTCAAAACTTGGCCATAAGCTCCTCGGAAATGCTACCGATTTAAAATAAACATATCTGGAGATCCTTCAGAACTTAATTTATTTGTGATGGCTTAGGCTTTCAAAAATATCTGCGAATATTCTAATCATTTTTATGATCATTGGATTTTAAACCCAAACTATCAAAATGTGCCTTTTTTTCCTAGGTCTTATTTATAAATTAGTTCCAAAATCACAGGAACTACAAGAATAACAGCCTTAGTTTCAAACACCTGCATGGCCAAAGGGAAAAAGCAAAGCTGAATGATGCATATTCAACCAAACTCCTAATTAGTTCCATATCCTGTTCTGATTCAGTTTTGTTGGTGAAGAATACTTCCGTAGAACATGTATGTAAACATCTTACCTACCACAAGAAGAATTTTCAGTTATAAAAAATCTTAAAATAGTTTAATCATTTTTAATTCTGCTATAAATAATGTAATATATTTTCCACAGAAATAGTTTAATTAGCAGCATCCCAACCTATATTTTATTTTTATATAACTGACGCTTATGTCAGCGGTTTGGAGAGCTATGTCAGTGAATGCAAACTAAAATTTCTGGGAGCCTGTTAGTGTTGACAGCTTGAAATTACCTTTAATCTCAATGACAAATGGGGAGACAGAACTACAACACTTTCTTGAATATGCATGTCTCTTAATGGATCAAGACCTTGAACCTTGTTACTATTATTAGTCAGTGAATATCTTACCAGGTTTCGCTTAATGGATAGACAACGATAGTCTATCTTGTTTCTTAACTTTATCTACAATAGGATCATCACTGATGAAAAAAGTTTTCCTAAGGCCCATATGTATTCTGCATTTGTTGTTTTTGAGCTTTTTATGAGGAAAACATTAAAAATAGCACAATTTTTAAAAAAATATGTTAAGAATAAAACAACAGGAAATATGGTCTCCTGGTTGGGAGATATGGAGTTTTACAAGTGTTTCAAGAGAGTTCTATAAGATCAGTGATAATCACATGCATGCCCTTCTACCATCTCTGTATCTTTACATCAATTTCAATGTTCTCAAAACTACTGAATAGGAAATAATATAAAATCTCAATTTATGGAAAAACAATTAAAACATCTACTAAAAGTGGGCTTTGGTCATCAACTAATATGGGTTCTATTTAGTAATGAATATGACAGATCAAACTTGGCAAAAATGTTAATATTTCATATTTTCTGCTTTTAATACCTGAACTGGTTCATGTACACTCTGAAAAGGTACGTATAAAAACAGAGATTCCTTCTTTGGATTGACACTGTTGATAATATCTATAGCTCTCCTGGCAAAAACATTCTGCAAAACAAAGTCATTCTAGGCATTTCAGTGTATAGTCATGTATAGGAAAGCTTCTCAAGTAAACAGACTTTATTAGCATGAAATAGTACTTAATATTTGTTCTTATTCTATAGCAAAGCCAATGGGATGCTGAAGATTATTTTTAATGTATGGTTATATTATCTCCACAGTTACAGTAGTTAGATTGTTATTTTGATAAATGAAATAAATGCAAAATTTATTTAGTATATTTCATATGGAGAACATATATAAAGTTCTTATGCTGAATAGGGTAATGTTCAGTAGTCTTGTAATTCTATTATCAGAGTATAAAATATTGTACATGACTTGTTATCACAATCATTATTATTATTATATTATCATCATAGTCAGCAATATAATTATTGAAAAGCTGAAATACATACCGCAGAATATTCACCCTTGACTTCATAGTAAACGGACTTGTTGAATCTAAAATCATAGCCTGATTGAGGTAAATCTGAAATGAATTATTGCTGATGAAATTCTACAAAAGTTTGCCTTGTATCATGATACTTGTTCTGATTAAATGAATTAGACATCTACATCAATTTAGAAGTGTCTCCCAACTGCAAAGTCAAACAAGAAACTTAAGGCACATTAAACACAAATACAAGCAATCCACACAGTTTGCTAACTGTAGATGGCAGACAACTTGATTTCTGTGCAGAAATGAAACTGACAACAGATATATGGATGTACAGACATGTGGATTGACATCATCACATAATATGCTTCTCCTTATGGTAGGCATAAAACAAAAGTCACTCGGAATGGACTGATGCTCTGAGGGAAAGACATTCCAAAACTCCAAGATGACACCATTAATTCCTTTTAAATGCTGGGTGATGTTTGTGAATGAGAAGACTGGTGGCATAAATAATAATAATAATAATAATAATTATTATTATTATTATTATTATTATTATTATTATTATTATTATTCAACAAGAAGCCTGAAATATCAATTAAGAACAAAGAAAGATTACAATATTTAGCATGTCAGTCAGTTTGTTCAGCTATCTAGCATCAGCAAGATCAGTTTGTGAGCGAAGTTCAGTTTAAGTATTCAGTTCAAATCAGTAGAGTGATGACCATGAATGAAGTTCCCAGTTAATGTGTTCAGTTCAGATCAGTAGGGTGATGGCTATGAATGAAGTCCACACTGTAATAGTGTTTAGTTATGATTAGTAGTGATGACTGTAAATGAGGTCTTCACTTTAAGTGTTCAGCTCATATCAGTAGAGTGATGACCATGAACAAATCTTCAGTGAAAGTGTTCAGTTCAGATAAGTAGACTGATGACCATGAAAGATGTCCTCAGTTAAAGTGTTTAGTTCAGGTCAGTAGAATGATCATGAAAGAGGTCTTCATTTAAAGTGTTCATTTCAGATCAGTAGAGTGATGACCGTGAATGATGTCCTCAGTTAAAGTGTTCAGTTTAGATCAGAAGTGATGACAGTGAATGAGGTCTTCAGTTAAAGTGTTTAGTTCAGATAAGTAATGTGATGACATGAATTAAGTCCTCACTAAAAGTGTTCAGTTCAGATCAGTAGAGCGATGACCATGAATGAAGCCGTCACTTAAAGTGTTCTGTTCAGATCAGTAAAGTAATGACCATGGATGAAGTCATCAGTGTATGTGTGTGTGATTTGGATTTTTAACATAGCTTTAACAACTGTTCAGTCATATCGCAACAATGTCTGCAGTGTGGCAGTTTAGAGTGATGTCCAGCACTGCGACATCATGCCACAGACATGTATCATGATGTCCCACCCAGTCACATTATCCTGACACCAGACCAACCAGTCCTAACACTAACCTCTTAATGCTGAGCACCTAGTGAGGCAGCTGTTAGTGCCATTTTTTTCATAAGTCTTTGGTATGACTCAACTGGGCTTCAAACCCACAACCTCTCACATCCGATGGACGCTCTAACCACTACGCCACCAGAGCAGTCAAGTCCTCAGTGATAATGTTCAGTTCAAATCAGTAGAGTGATGACCATGAATGAAGTCTTCAGTTAAAGTGTTCGGTTCAGATCAGTAGAGTGATGACTATGAATTAAGTCTTTAGTTAAAGTATTCTGTTTAGATCAGTAGAGTGATGCCCATGAATGAAGTCCACAGTAATAGTGTTCAGTTCAGAGCAGTAGTGTGATGACCAAGAATGAAGTCCACAGTAATAACGTTCAGTACAGATCAATAAAGTGATGACCATGAATGAAATCCTCAGTAATAGTGTTCTGTTCAGATCAGTAGAGTGATGACCATGAATGAAATCCTCAGTAATAGTGTTCAGTACAGATCAGTAGAGTGATGAACATGAATGAAGTCCTCAGTTATAGTGTTCAGTTCAGATCAGTAGAGTGATGACCATGAATGAAGTTCTCAGTTGAACAAAATGGATATGATGAATTTCTAACGAGTTACAAAAAGAAGTGGTGAAATGCTATAAAATGTTATGAGTAGACATGAAAGAATATATTCTAAGTTCATTATGGACAACAGGAGGTGGACTGAAGTACCATTACATTTATGCCAGGTCTGTAAATGTATAATGTTATGTACTAACAATGCAGGGTTGTCAGCTAATTCCCACATGTACACGTGTCTAGCATCCCTGTCTGGTGAGTTCATTTGTTCAATGGAAAGATCATATTTTATACAAAATTCATCTATATTTCAGAACCTTCAATTACAGCCTTATTATAGGAAATCGATTTTTAATCATTGTCTTTAATTAGAAAAATTTTAGCAGATTTACTTACATCTTATTCAGTTTGATGTGTCTCAAAACTTAAAATTTAATGAAGTGTTCATGGGTAGTATATCTAATTTAATAATAAGTTTAATTTTGTTTACTTACTTTCAAAACTTGAGATTTAATGAAATTTTAGTGGGCATATAGCTAGCATATATTTCAGACTTACCTATGTTTAAGCCACATCTTAATGTTGATTTAAACAGAATTTCAGACAATGGTATATTTTTTAATAAACTCTAGAGTTTTGTACATAATACAACTTATTTCAACAATTTTTTTTAATTTTAGGTGTTTAATGTAATTAAATAATGTTTACACAAAGAATGGATTCCCAGTCAAAGCCCGTTTTGTGGGTCAGTTCAGCAGACACACTAGTTGGGTTGGCTATCAGCCAATCAGAGACGAGGGTCTGCTGTGCTGAGGCAGCTGACATTGGTCATTCACTTTACAAGTGACCAGCGCTGAGAGTGGACAGTTTGTTTCGTATCCTCCACCACCCCAACCGCCGCCTGCAGTTCTGTTACATCTGGCTCACCCTTCGCTTTCAGGTCTTCTGAATAACTTTCCGCCGGCTTATTAATTCCACTATCTCTGGCAACCAGACCCTTCATACTAAGAGGCTACTCTTGCCGTATCTTCTCCAAGTGGTTTCACAAAACTATTGCAGCATCGGGCATTCTGTCCCCAATCCATTTGACTTACAGACATAACAAGTTATGGCGACTCTGCCTCAATACAGCGGCAATTCTGCTGTAACAGTTATGTCAGTCAGTCATACTGGCGATTCCGCCTCATAGACAGGGCATGCTGGCCATTCGGCCCTGACATCAGTCATACTGGCGATTCTGCCTCATAGATAGGGCATGCTGGCCATTCGGCCCTGACATCAGTCATACTGGCGATTCCGCCTCATAGATAGGGACCTGACATCAGTCATACTGGCGATTCCGCCTCATAGATAGGGCATGCTGGCCATTCGGCCCTGGCATCAGTCATACTGGTGATTCCGCCTCATAGATAGGGACCTGACATCAGTCATACTGGTGATTCCGCCTCATAAATAGGGCATGCTGGCCATTCAGCCCTGACATCAGTCATACTGGCGATTCCGCCTCATAGATACTGCATGCTTCTCGACCATCTTACCACACTAACCTCATGCATCGGAGGGTGAGACCCAAGGAATGCCAAAGATGTATACTTATGTAATGTGTTATAATGCTAAATAGTTGTATTAAAGAGTTTGAGAGTACTTGTCTATTAGTTCTTCTTATGCTATATAATATTATATACGCAGTTCACCTGTCAGGCAGTCCGGCTAGCGGTTCATGAGTGTTGGGTGAATCAGCGATTTCAGTGATGGTCCACTTGTCCATCATTCATCTATTTTATATTGTGTAAACATAACATAAATAACGGCATATATAAAATCTATTTAAATCCATATTTTAACCGAGTTAGAATTCAGTTTAATTATGAAGTAAATGGGAGATCTTTAAGTTCTGGGGTATCAACAGATTCTGATATTTATTATTTTCCAAGGCTTTCAGTGTTAAAAAGATAAAGGAATTTGGCTGGTGAGTTTTCAATATAGTATCAAGATTTTCAGAATGACTCATTTTGGTGGTACAAGTCAAGGTTTTATCTGTACAGAGACTTAACATGGTACTGTGGGGTATTGCAATGGCAATTGTAACCTTATATCCATCAGCTGACCACATCAGGAGGCTCTGATTTCATAAAATTAAATCTGACAACTAAGAATTAGCAGATGACTTTTTGTAATGGCAAAGATCAAATATTATTTTGCAGGTTTTAATTTGTGAATGGTAAATTATGCTCAACTGGTAAAACTAATTTTGGCAGTTTCTACACTGGGAAAAATTGGTATCCTGGAAGGTGGAATGAAATTTGGTTTCCAGTTGTACAAGATTTGGTATTTGGGTCTACAGATGACATCATATGCTGGACTGGATGGATTAGAGAACAGTTTGGTACTAAAAAGAAGTGCTAATTTCATTCATCTGGGATAAAGTGATGGCTCATTCGCCTTGACATGAAAGCTTTCTAATGGGAAAGTTTTAAATCCTACCAGACAATGTCTGTCTTTGATCGTGTATCAAATCAAGCATAATAAATCATCATTACCTTCTCACACGCAACCTAAAGCTTGTCTCTTGGACATGGTGCTGATCATAATACAATTAGATCAATCTCTAAAGAACAGTCAATTCAAATTTATAATAAAATGGGTTCAGGAATATTAACCTAAATTAGAAGGTACCCTTTATATGGACATGTCTATTAATGCAGGTTTCACTGCACCTTATCCAAAGACACTAACAAATGTTTAGTAAGGACAAAAAGCACTAACTTTTCCTCATTCACACAGTATGTGATGATCTCTCTAAACACTGTCGAACTAAGTTCGCACTCTCAGATTCACCAACCTGACTGAGGTACAATTATAAAACTAATGTCTACATCTATGAGGCCATCCTTGGAGTTCTAGAGAGCAAGAGAATATGAAAATGATTTTCAAGTAACCAGTGAATGCTGATAATAATTTTGAGGGATGCAGATGAGTTGGGAGGGGAGGAGGAACAAAGTGAAAATTGTTAGTGAAAGTTTGGGGAAGAGTGGATTTTGCAAGAGCAAGGGAAGAATAACAAATATTATCAATAAACGAGGAATCACAGCCTCACTCCATTTCCTGAATGATCTTATGTCTAAACTTTTCTTACATGGTGCATGACCTTTTGTCAAATATTAGGTACCAGTGACACATGGACAGACACATAAACAGCATTGGTATCAAAATTTTTTAAAGTACACGAATCATTGAACTCTTACCTGGGCATGGCATGTGTCAAGCACCAATCACACAACAAGTAATAAAATGAACCCCGGTCCAATATGGACATCCAGGAAGATGTAAATATAAATCTAAAAGCAATTTTATGGAGTATAGTTTAGTGGTCAGCAAGAGTCCAAATGAGTTGTTCTTCATTATATAACATGTACAACTTAAATTATTATGTGCTTACTAAGAATTCAAATGAGTTACTCAACTGGACTGTTTTTGTCGTACATAATTTCTAATACATAACATATACAATTTAATATCTTTATGTGGTCAGTAAGAGTTCAAATAAACTGTTCAACTTGACAGTTGTGGTTATATAATTTGTACAATTTAAAATTTTTATATGCTCAGCAGGAGTTCAAATGAGTTGGTCAGCTACAAAGTCTTGACTATATAACAATGACAATTTAAATCTTTATGTGGTCACCAAGAGTTCAAATGAGTTGGTCAGCTAGACAGTCTTGGTTATATGTACAATTTAAAATATGTGGTAGCCAAGAGTTCAAATGAGCTGGCCAGCTTCAGTCTTGGTTATATAACATGGGTAATGTCAAATCTTTATGTGGTCAGCAAGAGTTCAAATTAGATGGTCAGCTAGACAGTCCTGGTTACATGACATGGAAATTTTAAATCCTTATGACTCAGAACTATTTCATCTAATTTTTATGAAATTTCGCAACTTATTTAAATTTATTCTATCAACTACCATTTATTCAGGGATAAAAATGCAAATTCTAAATAAATAACCATGCTAATTAGTGTATGAAGCATTCTTCTCAAATCTGAGATCAATTAACATACATCCTGTCAAATGGGTGTAGTAGTCTTCTGCCCCTGTATACATGCCAAGGAAACTGTCAAAACCTCTGTAGGTGGGGGTGTAATTCCAGTTACAGAATCCCAAGTGCCATCTGAAAATGTTAAACCCTATTAAAGCAAAATTGAGAAAAGAAAACTCTCTCTCTCTTTCTCTCAGACAATATGAAATAAATCCATCTGACTTCGAACTTTACATGTGGTACTACTACGTCCCATCCAACTGCAACATCCATTTTGTGCCATAAATGAAAATGAAGCCCTCCAGCTCAATCACCAATAAAGAAAGCATTTAAATATTTGTAAATAAAACAAGAGTTGTCAGAGATGTGACCAAACTTTTGTATACTGGTATTTGTCTGACACTGTGGGTAAAACATGCAACAAAATAAACAGCATGCAAAAGGTAAGTCATAGTGATTTACTCTCCCTTACCATTAGGGGCCAATGTTGTATGGAACAACAGGACCAAGTTAGATAACCTATAAATAACACTTACTAGTGTATAAAACATTGGTCAATACAAGTTAACTTCCCTAATAATATATGTTTCCAGTTTAAGCTTAAAAAATTTGGGTCAGTTGGTTTTTGCTAAAATATAAATTTGGTCAGCCATTACTGAATCAAGCTTTCAAGTTGAAGTCCAGCAGATAATTAAAACTGTTGTAAGAAACAGTAAGCAGTGTAAGGAGCATGATATTTAATACTCTTAAGAACAAATAAAATGAAATTAAGATGGGTCGCAACATTAAGAAAATACAAAATTCATTTATCTCTAAGTATCTTTCATTTATGGCTGCAGAAATTTCTAAGGTTGGCAGGTTAAAATTGGGCTGGTCATGAAACCAGAAACAAAGCTATTTTTCTTTATGGCCAGAGATGGTTTCAAATGATTTCAAAACAGTCATGCTTACAGCTGGATTTTTGTCTGGACAACCAAACGTTCAAACTGGAATTTATCTGGAAACGATAAAGACATAAGTATAAAACCTGTAGATTGTAGTACTGTTAATTTTCCCCTGAAGTCCTTCAAATTTTCCCCTGGAGTCCTTCAAATTTTCCCCTGGAGTCCTTCAAATTATTACTGAGTGAAAACAAAATTAAACGAACCTATGTCTCATCATTGTAAAGCTTTTTACGTAATTTGATTTAAAGCAATGAAGTCCTTCAAAAGTTACTTAACAGAAATTAAATTAAAGGGCCAAATTCTAACACAAACAATGACTATAGCTCTGTTGTTGTTGTTGTTGTTGTTGTTGTTATAGGGTTTAACGCCATTTTTCAGCACAAGATAGGCTATACATGGCGGCCAGTATTAATGGTGGAGGAAGAACCCGGGAGAACCCGGAAAGAACCACCGACCCATGAGAAGCTACTGGCAAGCTTTCTCACACAACCACATTGGCCGAGCCCGAGACTTGAACCCACGCAGACAGAGGTGAGATGGCGGTGATCTGTAACAGTGAGCGCTTTAGACCACTCGGCCACTCAGGGCCCCGACTATAGCTCTGTAAAATTCTGCCAGAAAATGCTAAAATCAATTTTGCCCTAAATCTTCCCAGTGTAAACACTCACAACAAATTGAATTTCAATGCCTCAAGTCCTTCCAATATTATTAAGCAAAGTGGAAACTGAAAGGCAAAGTTTTAAGTTAAACAGAAGGCCATCAAATTCTGCCCCACATTTTTAAACTGAATTTGGTCAGATCCTCTGGAAATAAAGCCTCATATCTAATTTTATCTCACTGTTATCAACATGTAATCTTAATGAGTACTATCATGATAGTTACCAATATCTGTGTGTGTGATATTTGGATTTTTAACGTAGCTTTAACAATTTTCCAGTCATACTGCTATGATGTCTGCTGTGTGGCAGTTTACAGTGATGTCTAGCACTGGAGCATCATACCACAGACATGAAGCATCATGTCCCACCCAGGAACATTATCCTGACACCAGGTCGACCAGTCCTAACACAAACCTCTTAATGCTGAGCACCTAGCAAAGGAGCTGCTTTGATATGACTCAGTCGGGGTTCAAACCTGCAACCTCCCGCATCTGAGGCAAACACAGTAACCACTTAGACAACTGGAGCGGTCCACCAATATCTAATCTTAATTGTTAGTAATCTTATCTAATCTTAATTGTTAGTAATATCCTATCTTAATAAACACTTAACTGATAATAAACGGAGAAGAAAAAAAAGCGGATAAACAGACGGATGGATCGTCCATCCATCCACTCAATCACCCCATCCATCCATTCATCCAACCATTCATCTATCCATCCCAAAAGAAGAATAGTGCACAAAATTCTAGAATTACCTGGTATTCTATTGAAAACTATGGCAGCAAAAATGAAAAATTACTGTTGTAAAGGCTGTTCTAAAAATAAATGTAAGGAGAGGGTGGAAGGTAATTTTCCAAAAATCCTATCCACCCACAAAATTGCGCAGGTTAACATAAAACCCTAACAACAGTCAAGATTACCACCATCAACCATATTTAATTCTCCCATACCTTTAAGAGTGGAAAAGCCCAAGGAGATACTTACTTTCCAACCATATGAGTGACATAATCCAGTTCTTTAAGCTTCTGTGAAAGAAGGGTAAAATTCCTGTACAAGTAACCAGGTCGTGATGAATGGAGGACATTGTGCTACAAAATAATGAAATTCATGTGGTAAACTCTCCCAAATTATATTAGAGTAAATATCATGTTGTAAATTCATTTATTTTCATCTACATCAATATTTATAGTTTATACAAAAATAAAATTCTCTTTGGTAGATAAATTCATGAAATGAGGAAGGGATCCTATAATGAATGAGCATGATTCACTTTTAAAAACTGTTTTTGGTAGCTGAAATGACATACATAATATAGTAAGTTCTTGGACCTCTAAATGCTAGTCTTGGACAGTTAATATTCTCCCACTGTGGAAACTAAATAGCCCTGGACCCTTGATTTTCTGAAACTGTGACTCCTTTGAATGTATCTTTTTTTCACAAAGATAAAAAGAAATAACCTAACTGGCAAAGAAAGGTCATGACAGGAAAACAATATCAAAATATTATATTCAAATTGATAAGTACACACAAGTCAAAATGTGTGTGTGTGTGTGTGTGTGTGTGTGTGTGTGTGTGTGTGTGTGTGTGTGTGTGTGTGTGTGTGTGTGTGTGTGATATTTGGATTTTTAATGTAGCTTTAAAAAAATTTCAGTCATATCACTACGATGTCTGAAGTGTGGCAGTTTATAGTGATGTCTAGAGCTGGGGCATCATGCCTCAGATACATAGCATCATGTACCACCCAGTCACATTATCCTAACACCAGGCCGACCAGTCCTAACACAAACCTCTTAATGCTGAGTGCCAAGCGAAGCAGCTGCTAGTACCATTTTTATAAGCCATTGGTATGACTCAGCCGGGTTTCGATTCTGTGATCCCCCGCATCCAATGTGGATGCTCTAACCAGAGTCAAAATGTAAATGAAACCAAAAGATAGTATTACTAGTAGTAAATAAGTAAACTTTTACTTATTTGCCTAAACTGCAATGATTTTAATGTTCACTATAAAAACTTGTCTTTCTCACCTGGTCCCCTAGTTTTCCTATCTGGACCTTCAATCTCTGGAGGTTGATGATCCAGAGCTCCCTCAACCAAAGACCAAATGAGAGTCCTGTTTATAGTATTTACCCATATACGATAAGTGTCAACAGCAAAGATCCAGATCTGAGAACAAGCTGTGAATTCCACTTGTCATTTGAAGCAAAACAAATTCCACTTGTCATTTGAAGCAAAACAACACAGACCCCAAGCACATTATAGATTGGCAAATCTGAACCTGTAATGTTGGCAGTAAGTGACAGGGATAAATACTGTATGGCACTTGTAATTATTTCAGCCTTGTGCTAAAAATAAACCATGATGTCAATGCATATTGCTTTCGGACAAAGCCGCTAGCGATGTGTAGTAACACGGATGCTGGCAGCATTTTGAAATGTATAAATAAGTTATGTATTCTTCTGGAAAAGTAATTATTTAATATAGTGACCTCTAAGCATTGTTGCTATGGTTCATGTACAAGTGATTCAAGATACCAGTAAGATGGTGTTTGGTTCACTGGATATGGAAACGGTACATATTTTTTCTTTTCTTTCTGTCTCTGTAATTTCTCCAACAGAGGTTGTATCATTAGAGGAATCGGCACAGTTTCTTAAGTCAAACAACCTGGACAGCATCAATAATAATAATAATAATAATAATAATAATAAATTAATTTATTAGTTAATTAAAACAACTAAAAATATGCTTATAAACTCAACAATGCAATAGTAGAAAGGGGAAGGGTAAACATCTGTTTTTGTTTAAAAAATATGAAGATGATTTATGTTATGATGCATTAATATTTAACTGTTACTTTATTTTTACAAATTATTATGAGAAATGTTGACTTGTTAGAAAAAACAAACAAACATCTGGTTCAGCAGTCAGTGACGGGAATAAAATATGAAGACACAAATGTTATTTTTAACTTTACAAAGCTTGACCACACCTGATAGTTTTACCACGCACAGAATATATGTACTTACAAATTTATGGAATACCAAGGACAGTATCAGTGTTAATAAAATGAGTGCTATTTATTCTTTTCATCAAAAACGTTTTTAGTTATTTTCTTTTCTACTTTTTATTGTTCAGATGCAGCAGAAGAGAAAGTCACCGTCTTGGACTCTGTCAACAACAACAACAACAACAATAATAATAATAATAGTAATTAGAAGAAGAATAACAATAGCAAAAATAATCATTAACACATATAATACCCATGCAATTATGACAAAATTACTGGGATTATTTGCGATAATAATAATAATAATAATAATAATAATGATAATAATGAGTAGAAGATTAACAACAGCAAAAAACCCACCAGATAACAGTAACTTTTATTACTTATATATCCATTCAATTATGACAAAATTACCGGGATGATTTGCAATAATAATAATAATAATAATATCAATACTGAAAGGATAATATAAGCACTGGAACAATAACAACAATAATAACAACAAAAATAATAACTTGCACTTGTAAATTTGAATATCAATGTAATGGTGGGTGTTATGGGGTGCCTTATTGTTTCAAACAGTACAAAACCATACAAGAATGTACAGTTATAAATCAAACACATGTCAAAGTGACTTCTGGTTTGTATGATTAATGTATACGTACAATACGCTGCAGATAGGGAAAAAAAATCGACATTTCTGTTATTTACAACACTTTGCATACAGAAGAGTATTGAAAATTCAAGATACAAAATGCACAATTCAAGAAACGATCGTAGTCCAGAAAACATATATAAACCAGGTCCCGAAATGTATAGCATTTGTTTTGACGCACCATTTAAGCAGTATGCTTCTTTTTCCATTTCTGGGTAGGCCTCTACATTCTAACCATCGCTGTAAATGAATATTGGAATGCTCATCTATATTCGGATGAACAAACTTAGCACCTGGTACATCGTTTTCAGTAAGAACAATAATACGGAAAGTATTACTGGTCACCATTATGCTGGTTCGCCTTGTCCGAAAATCTATTTTTAGAAACTGATGTCACTGCGTGTGACGTATCAAAGAGGTAAAAAGTACAAGCGCCATTCTATTATACACCATATATACCCACTTACATGTCAAGTTCAAAATGCAAACTGCACAGGCCCAGATCTGCTATCACCTAATGTGCCAGCAGATATGTGTCTATGCAGTCTGTTAGAAGTGATCAGCAGAACAAGCAGCATAGACCCTGATTTTACAGGACAATATGCAAAGGCAGATCACGGTCAATGTTGTTTACAATTGGACTCACTTACAAGCCAAGTATTTACAATTATACCCATTTTTGACCTTGCATGATAGCTGATTTGGTGTTTGATATGGATGCTGAATTCTTATACAATAAAACCTGTCTTGAAAGACCACTGCTATGTGAGACCATCTGTCTTGAGAGACCACATTCTTAATGCACAAATTTAATGGTTATATAGGATTGTGACCTTTTATGGGAGACCACCTGTCTTGAGAGACCATAATTTTTTGGCAAAAGAGGTGGTCTTTCAAGACAGGTTCTACTGTACATTGTAAAACCAGAATGGAACTATCTGATATCACTGACATCCATCAACATTCTTTGGTAGAATGAACTGTTCTTTATACATATCCCAATTAACGTTATATAACTAAAAATTGCCAATAAGCTGGAAACAGATTTCTGATATGATGTATATGTTTGGGCTGGATGGCTACAACAAAGATGCCAACAGGTATCCAGGCATCCACCCGTTGATAATAACCCAGATAATACAATGAGCCATAGGATACCTATTTACCATATTCATGTTTTCTGCCAGTGCTTGTAAAGGAAGCATTCACTCTGTTTTCAAGTTGACAATCCTTTTGACTGAGCTGCAAATACATGTACTTTTTCAGTGCCAAGCAGAGATCTGCTTCTTTCAGTAAATAATTGACCTGAATCCACCAGCTTGTTTTCCCACATGACAACTCTTTGATTGAACTGCGAGTGTGGTGCAGTGGCAAGTAACAGAGGGTGGTTATTTGATCTTGCCGCACAAATTACATGTGTTCAGTTGCAACCTTTAATATATTTCACAAGCTGTATGATCAAAATGTTACTTACAAAGCTCAAGCTCAGTCTCTAAATAAGCATCTGCATGTGACAGTGAGGCCAAGGAAAGGTGTCAGATGATATTTATGATGACTAGACCACCATGTTTACTTGACGATGGAGTGATTAGTTATCACTAAACTCTTTAATCATTTCAATTAATTATATTACAATGACCTATTTTCAGATTTTGATGCATTATTTTACATCCAAAACAACTAAAAATACTTTCATTAGATGACATTAATGCAATTTGATGTGTTATGTGGTGTTCTGCATTGTTCTGTGGTGTTCTGCAGTGTTCTGTGGTGAAAAGATGTGCCGGGATCAATGGGTACCACATAGAAGTTTTCTAAAATTTTGACAGCTTTACACAACATACCCCTACATAATATCAAACTTGTTCCTTCTGCCAACTTGAAACAAAATGCATATGTAGTTTTGTCTATTTATTACATACCCATTAAACTTACATGCTTCATCTAGCATTAGATACAGCTGTTCAGTCCATATTTTCATATGGTGATTTGAACTTTTATAAATCACAGTTCATTCTGAATTTTATTCATACAATAAAGCTAAAAAATATTTAGATAACATAAGAAAGAGGGTATGTAATAAATACAAAACTGCACCTGTGTTTTGCACTGAATTAGCGGAAGAACTTGTTTAGTATTTCTTATGAATACGGCTTGGCCTGATGACCTCAACGTATCACTATGCCATATCAAACTCGCTCTTCTGTCAGCTCAGAACAAAATATGTATGCAGTTTTGTGTATGTATTGTATTATTATCAAATTCATTTCAAAATGAAACAAAAATATCAACCCTTCTAATGCCAAATGCATCCATCTTTTGAGATTCAAAAATAAATTTCTTCAACATGAAAAACATTTACTAAAAAGGTTTTACTGCCCTAACAAACAAGATGAAACCCTTTTGACTCATCCACTTTTACTACTTTTACTGAGGATGAAACAAATAATCGATGCATCGATGTATCGATTATTTTGCCACATTAATACTTGTATACAAGTGACAAATAATCGATATAAATGATATGAAGTCTATACTTCAATCTTCTGCAGTCATGAATAATAATTTTAGTTGTTTGCCCTTTTATTCTTTAAATTGAGAATTCATCAGACATAACTATCATGACCACAAGCTGGTGTTTCTACCAGTTTCTGTCAATAAATGAGAAAACACTATTGACAGCACCCATTTACTCCATCTATAAATTAGGATAAGGTGACTAACTTGTGCAGTTTGAAATCTGCATCACTCCCATACCCAGGCCTGTTCTAAGTAAGATTTTCCTTGCACAAGGAAATTACACAATTTATTCTGTTTTTAAGATTACATCATAATGCCTTCCAAATTTTAGTGAAGACATAAAACTGTTGATAGACATGTTTTTGACGGCACTCATGCAATACAAAACAAAAGGATGTGGTGATCAAGATGACCCCTGCATCCAATCAAATGGAGCAGCTTGGAATGGCCAAAAAGTGTAAGCATATGTCTGTCTGCAATTGCATATTGGAAGTATGACTAATACTGTATGTTGACAGATCCTAAATGGCACCACCCTATTACTGACAATCCTCATAAAAATGACAAGACTTTCCATTTGATGCAAGTATCAATAATGTATCACTTTACAGCTTCTGTATCATGAGATGTATTGATACGGTGTGCATCATTTCACTCCTACTTTTATTCTATCATTTTTGACCTGCATGTTGGGAAAAATATCAATGCAAAATGAAGTGTGTACAATGCGAGGAAAATAAGCAGAAAATGAGTGGAAGGAACAAATCTTTAGCGAAAAAATATAGAGATTTGGTCAGGTGATAAGACCCTGTAAAACATTAATATTTAAACATTTTTCAGTATTTCAGTATGTGATGCCATTCCAATTCTCCACAATTTTAATGCAATCCACTATCTGCTCACCTGAAGTCCAACATGGTAAGGATAATATCCTGTCAGCAGACTGCTTCGGGTTCTGATAAAAAAAGAACGGTTCACATATATAGCAACAATCTGCTCTGATGCATCTTTGTAACCAAATGCATTCCAGTGTTAGAGATATACATGTAATGTACAAAAATGTATGCATTTTATGGTAGATGAAGGTTAGAGGTGCAAATTGTCTGCATTTCTGTACTTTTATCACCTATAGTCAAAATGATATCAGGCCATGGAAATTGTTTTTTTATTGGTGGAGGGGGTTCTTGTTTTAATGGCACTTCAAGAATAATATTGGCTATATCATGATGACTCAACAGGTGCCCTTTCCCAAAGACTACACCAAGGCAATCAACCCAGGCTGGCCTGGGCATGAATTGAACCCTCAACACCTGGATTACAAGTCCTACACTCTACCAACTGACCTACAACATCTACCAAATTACGTTTTAATACTTTTCCTATTGAAATATAAAGATTTTAGCTCCAACATTTAAAAAACTGTACTTTACAGGGCCAACCAGCCTCACATTAAGTGTGAAGAGAAAGAACAAAAAACTTTACTCTTTAAAGTTTAGGTAAAAAATTATCAATGTTTTAAGTATGATCAAAATACTAAAGCCTCTTAACAGAAGGTCTGGATTATTTATTCTCTGAAAGGGCAGCTTACTATTTGAATTATTCATCATATTTAGAGTACTGTGTACCAGTACCTCACCATAGTGAGATTCCACTTCAAAAACCCCACTGATTTCTATGGGAATAGGAATTTCTGAAATGGTTGTTTAAATTTCAAGTCATCTTATATACATAAATGAGCTATGAGAATGTTAAAAATAGGGTTGAGATACAAAAGAAGCCAAGTTTTCCCACTTCTATATAGGAAATTGAGCTTGCCCCAAAAATTGACAATAAAAAAAACACAGCTTAAGTAAAACAAAAAAAACTGGATGTTTTATGGAAATTGCATTATATTTATTTAATAAATACAGAATATTTATCTTATTTTTAGTTTTGTTTGATCCTTAAGACAATATCCTGATAATTAAAGCTATCCAAAAACATATGTAATTTATGCATGTAGAAAGATATGTACAATTCTCCCTTGATAACTCGCACACAAGTGTCCAAAAACATAGACCACACTATAAGAGAGGGTGCAAGTTACCAAAGGACCTAGAAAAATATAAGAAGCGATGCCATCCCCACTGGACACTGAGATAACCGCATGGGGGGAGGGGACAACTGGGTTGTTTAATCCATGAATACTTGTTTTATAATCACGCTGGGAATAATTTTCAATAAAGCGCTTTTTCTAACAAAATTGCTCATTTATCTGTATAAATTACCTCTATTGTTAAGATGCCCAACCTCTGAAAGATCATTAATATTATTTTTCAAACTGGTTTCAACAACCTTCATGTGCACATAAAAAAACATTGTGTATTACATCAATGTGCTTTGTTGTTATTGATTAGTCTGGTTCTCTTTTTGTATGTATCTGCACTGCACTTCGCTATGGCATACGAATCGGGAAACCAGACTTGTTGATTCAATTCAGAATCAAACAAGATTCATGTTTTCAAAACCTAGAGACGTTTATTTCATGAAACAACCACCAAGTTGAACATGTGAACTCAAATTTTTTTAAAACTTGTTCTATTAGTAAAATACCGATGATGTGATTTCATTGCATGTAATAGTGAAACTTCTCATCCCTGAGGAAATCTCTAAGTGCCAATTCAAGATTTTTAAGTTTACCACAAACTCTTAAACTCACTTCTCCACAATGAAACAAGTTTACCACAAACTCTTAAACTTGCTGCTCCACAATGAAACAAAGCTTTTTATTTCACCAAGTATTCATTTCACTTGGTTACCTAGCTATATTTGATCACATCTGTGAATAAGCTAATTAAAGGTAGTTTAATTATAATACATACACAATAATATTTATAAAGATGTCTGATTGATCAATTAAAATGAGCTGACCTGACATATGAATAGGACCGCTAGTCCTTACTCAGGTAGGATTTGCATGCCTTTTAATTTTTAATTTATTCCACCCCCTTTATTTAATACAAAAGATGTAATCAACGTTATAATACAAAGGAGGTCTGCTTTTAATTCATTGCAATGAAACAATAAGTACCGCTGTAAGTCAGATAACAAAACATGGTCAGCACTTATCAAAGAAATGCATTCGGACGTGGCTGTTTAAGTAGATTGACATATTTCACATTTGAATATAAGAAGGGATACTGCATTTATGATGATTACGCTTATATTGGAAAACACAAATTTCACTTGATAAAAAACTTAATTTAATAGTTATTTATCAAAGTGCTGCCTCCAGTAGGCATTAGTGACATTGTCATTGATCAAAATTTTGTTGAAAATAGTTGTTTACATTGTACAGTGAATGTTATATGTAACGAAAATTTAACAAAATAAACTATTTTTTATTAAATGTTAATACTTTTCAAAATGTTGATTCAAATTTTCCTTGTCTTATCTACCATTTTCAGTGATAAAATATGCAATATCAAGGTTTCAGTTATCAATTTTGATCATGATTTTCTTCACTTTCATCAAAATAGGGTAAAGTTTTTGGTATTTTAAAAAAATGGGATTCACGCCTGATCCCATGTTATAAGCAGGTTCAGCAGTTATCAGGGCACAAGTTATCAACGGAGTGCAGTTAATGAGGAAAGAAAGGAAAGGTCAGAATGTAGATATAGAAGAGCAAAGACAGATCTGTACATGGATAAATGCTATACCAATACATGAATAGTTAGATATGGGTATTGGAAATGGCAAGATTTGTCAAAGAGATGTTTAGGAAAAGCACCTTAAAATGCAAAATTAAAGATCCTAGAACAGAACTGTGTTAACTTAGTTTGAATCATACTGTAATATAACATAAGATTTTTCTTAATATACATTTCCTCTAAAGTTCAACTTATCATGCTGATTTAAGTTAAAAAGCACAAAAAAACACAAGGCAAAATAGAGTCCCTTATTGATATATTCCAGTATCAATGAATTCACTCATTGCAGGGTTTTTTCTAGGAACTGTTGTGTCCACTCATATCTGCTTCCACATCATTCAATTTTCACCTTAAAATCAATAACACACATCTAAAGAAGCCTTGATAAGCCGACTTTTGAGAACGATTTTTAGAACACTTATTTTGATTCATTTAATTATTTGCCGAAGAGTAAGTACGTATCAGTGTCCTAAAACAATCATGTTGAGAACAGCATATAAATACCGCTTGTGAGTGCTTGATTTCCAGGTGGCTAATCATCAAAAAACAAGTGCCATATAATTCCAAACACACCTAACAAAGAAAACTCACAAGGTATTGCTAAGCATCATCACCTAGTCACCTTGAAATCAGCGCAATGCATTAAAACAATCTTTGAAAAGCATATTCTTCAGAGTTTGCACTTTTGTGCAGATATGTGCAGAGTTTGCACTTTTGTGCTCACAAACTGCCTGTGATGGCCTGTGACTAGGTTAGGACTTGAAAGTCAATGAATCCCATATAAGAACAAATATTACCATTAAAATATAACTGACAGATTAAAATAAAAATATTTATTTCCTATGTGTCAAAACTTGCTTAAATATTATATTCACATTTCATATCTGCAAGAGAAAATGTGAGAATGGCCTTGACATCAACTACATTATGGAAATTACTTTACAGTGTATCTTGTGAAATAAAGGGTCAACAGATGAAAGAAACTGAGTAGTTAATAATTTTAGAATGCAGGACATATAAATGTGAAATAACAATGCTAATATAATTTGAGCTTGTCCCAGGCATTGGACAAGTGGATTTTAAAAGCCCTGAGAACAATTAACTGAGAGAAGTGATTTCCTCTTTGGCTGTGAGAGTTAAGCGACCTCTGAATACACACCTGATTGGTCAATCGTATGCATGATTTTTGTAATAGGCAAACCTGGCCACACACCGAAAAAAGGTAGAAGCAAATGGTTTCAAAACCCTGTAAATACAGTGAAACCCCTCAAAACCAAAACCTCCATGGATATAATTTATTTAGGTTTTCAGATTTCCGTTTCACAGAGATTTATGCAGATGTGAATAAAACGTCTCTTTCTGGGCGCTTATGTGATGACTCAGAGATAGAATACAATTTTGAGAGCATCAGTGTCCGTGTGTACGACTGCATAAAATTAAGAAAGCTCTTCTTTTTTATTTTATTTTAAATACATGCATTTAATGAAGAATTAGCTGAACAATATACATTCCTACAGAAAATCATATCCTGTCACATCATAAATAAAGTCAATCCACACAGAGATAGTCTTCATTACAAGAAACATCTGTGGAATGAGATATAATATATGTCCATTGGAAATATGAATGATACCCCAATGTTTATATACTCCATATAATTCATGTTCACAGTTCTAGCTTCAAGAAGCTGTGAAGCATTGTCGGTGTTTCTTACATCATTCTTTAACTAGTAAGGCTTGTGTTAATGACTCCATTTCTCGTGCCACAGCCAAATACGTGTAATGATCATCATCAGCAATCTGTAATTCTTTTGGTCCTATCTTGGCTAAACCACTGTCATGCAAGATCATTCAGTTTGTCAGCTCTGCAGGCATTATTGAAATGGTGCTTATTTACATCACTGTTCTTATCAAATTCATGTTTGCCGAATGCCATTTTCTTTAGAATTTAGTGTATCTAAAACAGCAGATGTCCCTATGCTGAATGTTTCCCCTAGATTCTTCTGTGTAGGTCTTGGAACAGATTCATACTCACTAATCAGACTAATTTTATACTGAAAAGATAGTTCAATCCTGCAACGCAAAGCTGCTCATTGCTCAGTTTAACATCTTGACATATGAGCTACGACAAACGACAGTAATAGCTACATAAATACATCTATGTAAAGATTTTTCTCTATTGAAAATCAATTGAGTGAATCTGACTTTTAGAATACTGCTTTGTTGGTCGCCAATGGCAAAGCATCGAAAGCAAGTCCAAATGCATGGTTAAACAAGTCCTGATATTTAATTTTAAAAAAAACAAGCAAGCAATGTTCTACTTATCAAGTATACAAATGAACAGCATCAATCACAAATACATATTCAGCTAATAAACAGTCTTTCTCAAATGGTTTACCTACAAGCATTTAGATATTAATACACTAGCCTTGAAAGATGGCTCCTCCGTATGGTGCAAAAACTTCAGATTCGCCTACTGTCAGCCCTAAACTGTGTCAGTGAGCAGATCACATACTGTATTAATATCATGCCCTTAGGATATTTTCAGCTCATCGTCTCACTTACTAGACTCATACAGTACCTTTCAACCATAACTAATCCTTTCCAGCATGTGTCAGGAATTTAGCAATTAAAATACATTTCCAAGTTTCAATCAAGTTTCAGTTTTATGGGGGGGGGGGGGGCGTAAGTATAAAATTGAAATTTTTGGTATCAAAATCCATTTCAATATTTACAGCTGGGGATTTTCTGTTTGCGGGCAACAACAAAAAAAAGATGATAATAAAGAGGGAAAAATTTGAGACTAAAAAGAAAATTCAGTCTTAATCGGGATTCTGGTATATTGAGGTTTCAGTTTTAAGAAGTTTGACTGTAGTTAGTCCTCTATTATACTTCTGTGAAAATAACATTCAGTGCATAACATATAAATAAGTTTATAAACTGCTAATAAATTATATGTCACCTTTATTTCTTAATGAATTGATGTCTATGGGCATGTAAACTGTTAATATTCTATTATCTAAATACACTGCCTCTTAAAAACAGATTGTTTTATAACCAACACTTATTCTTCCATTACAAGAGTATTTTTATGTATTTTTTAATCATGTATGAATACTGTATGTACTTGCTTATCAGTCAACCCCTCCAACAACAACAAATTAGGACTACAAAAAGCCATTTTCTCTTTTTCTCTTTGATCATGTATGAATACATTTAACTAAATTAAACTCAAGTTTATCTAGCGAGAAAAAGTAGATATTTTGAAAATTTCACATTTACTAAATAGCAGTCCACCCATGGATTTTAAAAGTAGAAAATCTATTTATGGCCAGTTACTTTTTCTGTTTTGACAGCTAAATTACTTACGGGGTGCAAACTGGCTGAACATAGGAGGAGTTCAGAATGACGCCATTTTGTGCCAGTTTGTCCAGATTCGGAGTGTACATCTGAGAGTTGTGCCAACCAACATCATTCCACCCTGAAAAGAAAACTTTTATTAGAAACTCAAACATACTGTATGACCTGAAAAGAAAAAGTGGCAGACATGCATGTATACATCTGCTCAAACACAAAATCAGACAAACAGCAAGACATAAATTTTACCAAAAATGAATTCAAATTATACGGTTTAAGATCAGCCTTTGTGTAGAATAAATACTTTTTGTTTGATTGTGCACAATTTCAGAAGGATACTGTGACACTGTAGGATCAAGAAAGATAACAACTTGGCCTGTCCCCACATTACCTTATCAAATCTTGGTACAGTAAAGTATCATCCTGAAATAAATAATTATATTATCAGTGTCAGATGTTGTGATCTTACTAGGTCTGAAATGGTACAATTTGTTTAAAACATTGTATTCAATTAAAGCTGTCAGTCCAAAAAAGAAACTCTAGATATCCAGCAAATTTAAAACAAATTTAACCAACACGCTGTCAGATGAAAAATATAGCCAACCTGTACATCGTTGCTAGCCATTAATATCTGACCAACACACAAATGTTTTATTCTTTTAATGTGTTTTCATAATAAAGGCTTAGCATCATATATCACTGACATCATGGACAGGTTCTTGGGGTCACTATTAACTAAGCAGTTTGATTGGAATTTATGTCAATACATGTATGACATTTAGGTGAATGGGGCAATATAAAAAAAGCCCCTTTTATTTGGGAAATTAAAAGTTTTTAAATGGGCAATAGAAATAAAGCTGTTTTTTACTTGGAACCTTATAAGAACATAAACTGGGCAATATCAACAAAGCCCTTTTTATTTGTGTGTGTGTGTGTGTGTGTGTGTGTGTGTGTGTGTGTGTAATTTTTGGATTTTTAATGTAGCTTTAACAATTTTTCAGTCATATCGCTACGATGCCTGCAGTGTGGCAATTTATAGTGATGTCTAGCACTGGGGCATCATGCTGCAGACATGTAGCATCATGTCCCACCCAGTCACATTATCCTGACACCAGGCTGACCAGTCCTAACACTAACCTCTTAATGCTGAGCACCAAGCGAGGCAGCTGTTAGTACCATTTTTATAAGTCTTTGGTATGACTCAGCCAGGGTTCTAACCCATGACCTCCCACATCCGAGGTGGTCACTCTAACCACTAGGCCACCGGAGCGGTTCCTTTTTATTTGGAAATTTACAAGAAGGTGAACGGGACAAAACAAACAAAGCCTTTTTATTTGGAAATTTACAAGAAAGGTGAATGGGAAAATATAAACAAAACCCCCTTTTTATTTTAATGTCAATATAAGCAAAGCCCTTTTTATTTGTAAATTTACAAGTAGGTGAATGGGGCAATATAAAATAAGCCCTTTTTATTTGTAAATTTACAAGCAGATGAATGGGACAAAGTAAACAAAGCCATTTTTATTTGAAAATTAACATTGTCAAGTAGGTGAAAGGAGCAATATAACAAGCCCATTTAATTTGGAAATTTACAAGTTGGGACAAAATAAACAAAGCCTTTTTTATTTGGAAATTTACAAGCAGGTGAATGGGGCAATATAAAAATGCCCTCTTTATTTGGAAATTTACAAGTAGGTGAATGGGGCAATATAAAAAAAGATCTATTTGGAAATCTACAAGTAGGGTAATGGGGCAGTATAAAAAAAAGCCCTTTAGAAATTTTAAAAATTACTGATCATGAGCAATAAACAGACACATACATTTACCTGTAGAATCAACAGTGCACAAGATACTTATCTCAAAACAAACAACTTTAAGCAAACACAAAGTATGAAATGTAAGTCACAGTAACCGATTTTGGAAATTATGATGTTACGCATACCACAGGTTATCCTCAAGTAAGTAAATAACCCAGCAAGTAACATTACTTCAGAAACTGAAAATTAAAATCACAGATGATTGTGACTGTTGATGTAGTTTTCTTGCGATCTAATAAAAGCATATTTCAAAAAAGGCTTTTCCATATAATGTCACCTTGCCAAGCAAAGGCAGGTTCAATGCCCCCCATTAGTACACACACAGATGTCGAATGTCTAAAGACCCTAATAGCATTAGGTAATTCCTCAGCAGGGTGACACCTAATTGCATGGCTGGATATTATCAAAATCTGTTTTTATGTGACTTTCTATTGCTAAAATAAAAGATCCACTTCATTCGAATTCTTTCATTTTACTACTATTGCTATTTAGGTCTATGTTGTCTATTTTCCATTGGGTTGAATGAGTTGATTTAATTATTGATTTGATTTAATAATGTTATTGATCATAAAAATGAAACTTGTTGGTATTAGGCACATGCCACTTCAGAATAAGGCTGACAAGTGACAGGCAGAGGTCAAAGATAAACAACAGTGGCTGTCAAATTGTGTAGAGAAATTCCCCTAGTTATGAAACAAACAGAACAATGTTGGAGATATAAATGCTGTTTGTATCTTGTGCACAGAGTGCAGAAAGACAAACTCTTTCAGAAGTACTAATGTGCAGATTTTTGCATTTACCTGACACAAGACAAACCAGATAATGTATATGCTGTAGCAGGAATGATTGCTCAGAAGAACAACAACAATAAATACCTATTAAATAATTTTCATTTATCTAAATCACAATCCTCACAGTTACAACACTAAAAAAACACTAAACCACCCATTTTTCCAATTTTTATCTCTGCACAACATATATATCTAATCAAAACATCAATCTTTTGCAACAAAATGGTTCTGTTCACAAATATTACATATTGACTAAAGATCAGTTTTCCTTCATCCTTTCTTTGCCTCTCAATACAGATACAGAGTCTCTCTCTCTTTCTCCAATTCAATATTAAAAACCCTTACTGTTGTTACTGTATACTAAAATTGTAACAAAATGGTGTTAAAATGTTGTTTGCATAAAAAGTAATAAAGTATAACAAGAAGCATATTTAATTCTTGCACTAGGGCTGGGACATCAGATTTGGTTGGGAACTCCAGGATTCTCCTTGGGAAATGACTCTCAGTTTTCAAAATCATGGGATATCTTTGCCAACTTACCTAAAACCAATTACACTCTCTCAATAGATATTACATATAGTAAATCAATTTGATTTATGTATCAATGAGACTGGCACATCAACCATTTATGGACTAGTCTACACTATTACACTTTAAATAAAACAGATCAACATACAGAGAGTGTTGTGTAGAGTTCCCACAATGTTTTCCCTGTACAGTCCCAGGATGTTTTACCTGTACAGTCCCATGATGTTTTACCTATACAGTCCCGCAATGTTTTACCTGTACAGTCCCACAATGTTTTACCTGTACAGTCTCACAATGTTTTACCTTTACATTCCCTCAATATTTTATCTGTACAGTCTGAAACTTGCACTGGAATATATGTATGATCATATGTAACACCACAACCTTGGTAGTTTCCTTAACTAATGAAACACCTGTCATATTGATGAAGCAGAAGACTTGGTCTTCATTGTTGAGCTAACCATAATTTCCAATGATGGCCTCATAGTACTTTATTAATCAATATATCGATGTTGAATTTTGTTAACAAAAGGCCTTCTTATAATGTCTTAAAGGATGGGGCTTTTTACCAACCAATACAGTCGGAACCACATTTTCTGTAGGTTCTAATTTGTATAATTGCAGCATAGTGACAGTTTTCACCTCAGC
This sequence comes from Megalonaias nervosa, assembly GCA_016617855.1. Taxonomy (NCBI): domain Eukaryota; kingdom Metazoa; phylum Mollusca; class Bivalvia; order Unionida; family Unionidae; genus Megalonaias; species Megalonaias nervosa. The sequence goes on along the minus strand of JAECUM010022291.1, from coordinate 22,687 downwards.
TTAATAAGGAACAACATTAAAGAAACCCAGAAACAAAAACTGTCCTATACAAGTATATTCAACATTGATTTCTACTCCATACGGGAAGATGAAGGGGAGTGTATCAATAACATAGATTATACTAGTCAAATAATGTAAGACATCAACCCTGATATGCATCATCAGAGGGGGGAGATAAGTCTTACAGCTTGAAGAAGTGGTTTTGAATAGTCAACCAACCTCAAAACTAGAGGCCACATCTTCAAGAATAACTCACATACACGTTTAGTTGGCAGCCAATGCTGACACTGGTACACAGACTATAATCGAATTGCTTTATTCATACTATACTTACGGTAATGCCTTTTTTCCTTACTGAAGGATATCCAAGCAAAATTAATTGGCTGGGCACCATTTCAATTGGCTGAAGAGCAGTGGTAGCTGAGGAATGCCTAAGTCAGTTAACTTATCGGTTAATTTTATTTAAATGACAAAAATATGGCTTGGATCACATTTAGCCAAATGTTATAAGAGATGTTCACTTTGATAAAGACTGAGGCATTCCTATTCAACTATCATCTGTGCTATCCATAGGACTTTGAAAGCTGCATTCCTGAGCTCTTACAACTGGAAAAGTACACATAATAATCACTCAAAAATGAAAGTACACGACACAAAAAACTGTGATTTTATAATGATTTACGACATTTAACATGGTAGCTTGTATTCCTACATTAAGAAATTCACAGAATCTTGGCACTATTTTTTAAAATATGGTATATGATAAAATGCAAGTTTTCTAAACTTGGCAGAAGAATTAAAATTAACATGGATTAAAAGTGTGCTGAATGATGCTGAATAGCATGGTGTAAGAGCAAACACATCTGTATTTAAGTCATTTGATCATTAGGTACCAACAATCAATTAACAGGTGTCTTAATCTCGTTATCAACTAAGGTATAGCCTGTGCAGCTTAACCTTTAGTATTCTCACATCATCCTGCTTGCTTGTACTGATTTCAAAAACAAAATGCATCAAGGATATAAAAAATGCACAAAGCTTAGTCATTTCATTCACTGATTTATAATTTCTAACCTGATTGTCGCCAGAGGGTCCCAAAAACTCAATATATTTGTCTTTTGACTCAGATGAGATTTTCCTTGGCAACATGATTGCTGTATTTGTTTGGGTAAGTCTATGTTTTCAAGCAACAAATATGATGTAGTTCACCATTTTGGAAAATCTCAATGATTCCATAAATTTTGAATTTACATCTCTTTGAACCTGTGTATTCTAGAGTTCTTCCAATTTATTTTGTTCCATTTGTTCTATAAATATATAACTAGACACTGCAAATACTGAATGCAAACAGTTTTTGGTGAAATAGCCTATTCAAGAAACTAGACATGGACAGCAAGCAGACTGACTGCTTGTTTACATCTGGAGCTTCCATTTACATTGAACTGCCAATAATTTTACAGTATTAGGGACCCCTTGGCAACAACCAGGTTAGTAATTATAAATCAATGAATGAAATTTTTCTTTTTTCATATTCTCAATGCTTTTTGCTTTTAAAATTTATGAGACATACAATTGGGAGGGTATGCAATTCTATAATTCACTTTAATTGGATTTGATAGCCCACACAAAACATTGAAGAAACCCATTTTGTACAAAAAGATCAACAAAAAAAGGGAAGTTAGCCGACAAAAAAAGTTTGTGTACCAAGGACTTGGCTGCTGGGATTTTCATGCATCCAAAATTACAAGTATATATTTTTTTACGCAGATTTCTATATTCTTGAGTAACTTGCGTCACTCTTGAACCAAATGAAATGACTACAAACAGAATCTGCATATTTCAGTAAGGAAAAAGGCATTACAGTAAATACAGTATGACTAAGGAAATTAGACTTTAATCTGTGCAACAGTATCCATATGGGCTGCCACTTATGTGAAATATTCTTGAAAATTTGGTCTCTAGTTTTGGGGTCTACTAGCCCTGGTACACGCTAAACGGCACCGCTTCGGCCAAGCAATAAGATGTCGACTCCCTGTTTACATACATCATGATCTAACATTGTACGAGAAAGTTTATATCAAATTGTTTATAGAGACAGACAGACCAACAAGTAGGTCTCCGCTTTGTTTTGTTTTTTTGTTGTTTTTTTTTTGTGTTTTTTTCGCTGTCAGAAAACAAAGAAAGAAGAAGCGGAAGCGGAGACCTACTTGTCAGTCTAAGCGAGAGGGATCAGATGCCTGTGAACAATGCATTTTTTAAGGTCGTGACTAACCTAGATCGTCAGCGACAATAAGTACGATGTGTGGAGGGTGTCTGAGTTCCGCGTGCAACACAGACTGCAACCATACTGCCAGGAATAAAATGCTTCGGCCAGTCATTCTCCTCATCAGGAACTTAAAAGTTAGGAACACTCGTAAAAAGTCATCTCAGCTTTGCTTTAACATGGGAATAATTCTATTAAAAATAATAAAAGGTTTCAATTTGCTGTTCTGCTGTCGTGTTTTCTATTCATAAGCCTCATAATCGTTTTTTTTTTTAAGAAAGAAAATATTTTTTTATTATATCTACTGCAACATTTGTTTCAATCAGACCGGTGTGCACGTAAGGAACTTCCTGTAAGGAAGTGACTAACATTCACGCAAAACTCGAGTCCATTGACCTGTTTTAAGTCGATTGTTTTAAAACTGGTGCTATCCTCACCCACAAGGGCTCTTTACAAATAAAATTAGGAGTATCCGTCAATGAATAAAGGGATTGGGGGGGGGGTCTAATGTGTAACAATAGACCCCCCCATGTCCTCAGTAAATGAAAAGTATTTTCATTCTTTCTTCTTTTCTTATTTCTTCGTTTGTTTTCAGCTGGATCTATATTTGTCCATAACTTTAAAATTAAACTGAGAAATAATATCCTTTCTTTTCATTCGGTGATCGAAGTGTAAATTATGATTCAAAATACATTTACAAATTTAAGTACATGACGTACAAATAACGCAACGCGGTGATATCTTGTTTTCTATTTATTGTGTATGTCTTGCTATCTTTCTTTCTTTCTTCTTTTTAGTTTGCGAAACATTTTTTTTTTCGTCTTTCTTGGTGTCAAATCTAGGTACCCTCTTAGTTTCCACATGTCGTCCTACATCAATGTTAACGTTAAACAGCTTATATTCTGATACGTGTTTATGTACCATAACTGTATAACTGTGATTTGCATAACCCCGTGAAGGAAAAAGAAAAAGAAATATAAGCATATTAAAGTAAATAATAGCGTTACGGAATGCAAAGTGGTACGTTAACACGATTGCCACTAAGTCTCTAACATCATTCCGCTACTGGCGTCAGACTGATTTGCTACATATTGGAGAAAATGGGCATCCGCTCATGCGCAATGTAACCCACAAACGTGTTTCGACATTAGAACTGTCTCCTAATAAATACAAAATGAGATCGCGCATTCTTGACAGCAATGTAAATAATGTAGGAGGAACATAGAGATAAAGCATACATGTATCTTCATTTGAAACTGCATCCATGCCCAATCATACGAAATTGCTTAATACCAGATTAAAATAATTTTATTTCCCCTGTGGTCATATATATATATATATATATATATATATATATATATATATATATATATATATATATATGCTCTAGTTATGTACTATTATTAAATTTTTTATTATGTTTTTGTGTGTGTGCAAATAAATGCTCTCCACAGCAGGTGTTAACATACTTTCAAATATGGGAGGCGTGTGCTGTAGCCATGGTGGTTTATTAACAATTAAGCCTATTGATTCATACACAATATTGTTTATCATTTAATGATTGTTATATTGTCTGCATTATCACAATGTTTCATACTATAGTTTCATTTGAAAAATACTTTACATTTAAATGTTACCAGGAATTTTTTGGGAGGGAGGCTATTGATTTCTTGTTCACAACCTATATCTTAGCGGCAGAAGTCTTTCTACATCTTATTGCATTTTAAGCGCTTCATGTGAGTTGCTTGAAACAATCGAGACAACGCGTATATATTGAAAATTAGTTCTAAAATAAGGTAACACTTTCATTTTCAAGCTTAATAATTGGGAAACAGACTGGTGACTGTTATTCTTACTTACAGTTGTAGACAGTGCTGTAACCTGTATAGCTATATAGGTACAGTTGGTAACATTTCTCGAGTCTGATACGTGTTCCATTTACTCACAGTAGATTGGTCGGAATTCAGATGGAAAAATCATGCCAGTGTTTATTAACCCCGCGTTGGAAGGCATTTATATGAGGCGCCGTAGCAGACAAAAGCTGGTCCAATGAGAACGTTGCAGTTGAAATCTTAATGTCATTTGTCGAGAACTCCAATTTCACGTGTTGAATCAAATTACTTGTCCTTAAAGTTCTATTTCATTTTCGAGCTCGAGGTTTTAGATTGTGTTGTTTGAATTACACAGCACCGGTTGAAATTTCAGTGTTATATGTCGAGAATTCTTAATTCATCTGTTGAATCAAACTGTTTGTGTTGAAAGATCCATTTTACATGATTGTATTGAGATTTCATTTGTTCAGTTACACAGCGTTTGTTGAAACTTCGATATCCAATGTCGACGTTTTAGAGTGTATCTTTTGAATTACACAGCGGTTGTTGAAATGTCAATGTCAAATGTCGAGAATTCCAATAGCACGTGTTGAATCAAATTGCTTGTCCTTAAAGTTCCATTTTATTTTCTAGATCGAGATTTTAGATCGTATCTGTTAAATTACACAGCAATGGTTGAAAGTTCCATTTACATTGTCGAGGTTTTAGATTGTGTCGTTTGAATTACACGGCGGTAGTTGAAATTTCAATGTCATATGTCGAGAATTCTTAATTCACTTGTTGAATTAAACTATTCGTGCTGAAAGTTCCATTTCATATGTTGAGTATTTAGATTTTATTTGTTGAATTACACAGCATTGGTTTAAATTTCGATGTCCAATGTCGAGTTTTTAGATTGTATCTTCTGAATTACACGGCGGTTGTTGAAATTTTAATGTCATATGTCGAGAGATTCAATTTAACATGTGATTCATATTCATTGTGCTGAAAGTTCCATTTCGTATGTTGAGTTTTTAGATTGTATCTGTTGAATTACACAGCGGTAGTTGGACCTTTGATTGGGCTTGTCAGAATTTCTATTTTTATATAGTGAAATGTTATGTGTGTGTTAAAACTTACATTACACCATGAGAACACCCCTTTTAACAATTCAAAAAAATATCGAGTAGTTAGGTGTATCATTCATGTATTTAGTTGTGAGGCGCCATTACCTTTTATGCATTTACAGTTTGAAAGTTACTATTCACAGGTCGAGAATTACTATGAATTTCCTCGCTAGAGGTCGCTGTTGTAAAATGGCGCGTATTATTTTTAAACAAGGAGGCTGCATGTCGTTGTCACTCTTTTTTCTTATCATGATGCGCGTAAATACGAGCACATCTCTGCTGAAAGTATTGATCTTGCTATTATTTTGACAAACAATAGTAATGTGCTGCATGCCTTAATTCTATCTATTTTAATGACATTAAATTCTTGCAATTACGCTGATAAAATGACAAGGCGGGTTAGCTTGAACCTTAAGTTCGGTGACATTCTAACGAATCAAGCAGCCGACACGAACGGATTGGATTCTGCTGCTAGCTTGTTTGATGATGGCCGAAGGGCAGTAGAGTCACGCATCAACAGATTAGATCGGTCGTCTGCAAGATCTAGAGCCGCAGGACCCACCACAGTTGAGGACGAAGTGTGTCTCTTTAGGCAAAGGATACATGCACGTGTTGAAACTGAACTACTGAAGTGTACGCAGTTTTTCTTTGGAGATTAGTATTCTGATAGAATTCGAATATTCGTCAATGCTGATAAAGCTATAAAATAATTTTTTAAAAACTTGTTTTGTATTCTTCTGAGTAACACTCCCCTTCACATTTCTCCCTGCCAAGACCTATTGATACACTGTAAACTCATTTATCTAAATGTAAATAGCTAAAAATCAGATGTCTGCAGGTTATTTTCCCTGTTTGTAACGATATTTGCCCATTTTACCTGCATGATGGGCATTGTGGCAGTTTATCCTATATGCGACCATCAAAACTGACAATTTTGAACAAGCCGAAACCGAAGCAAAATCAACTTATAAAGTAGAGTCAAGCATGAACAGGTTAGATACATGCTAACAGAAAGCCTGATTTGCGTTCTATTTATGCATGTATGTTTTGTAACAGTATCGTCAGATGCAATGAATTTATTTCAACTTCCAAACGCCATATAAACTCAACGGTAAATCTGCCAGCATACCACACTTATGGTTGCTGATGACGTCATTCAGGAACTATCTATGAGTGCAAGGGACAGTTTTTATGCACAGTTTAATGTTGCATACACTTGCCTAATATAAAAATTCAATAAATATGTAAATAAATGAAATACATGAGTGAGGTCAAAAAGGTCCACATTTTTGAACAGGTATAATATCAGTCACTATATATACTTAAATTGTAGTCCTGCAGCTCTCTAGTTTAGTTTCTTCTATAAAGTGCAGTAAGATAACTATGAGTTGATATTTGATTGTATTGTCGCTCATCAAAATCAATCAACCGGAATCTTCCATATCTAAAAATAACGCGGTTCTTTTAGCGAGAGCGACCTCTAGCGAAGAAGTTCATAGTAATTCTCGAACCATGAACGATAAGTTTCAACCTGTAAATGCTTAAAATGTAAGGGGACCTCATAACTGAATACACAAAAGATACATCTTAACACTCGATATTATTTTGAATTGTTACAGCAAACTATCTCATTCTGTAATGTAACTGTAAATGTAAAAATAGCAAATTTGACAAAGTAAACTAAAACGTCCAACCACCGCTGTGTAACTCAGCAGTGACAATCTAAAAATTCAACATTGGACATCGAAGTTTCAATTGACGCTGTTCAATTCATCACATGAAATCTAAATACTCGACATATGAAATGAAACTTCCAACTACCGCTGTACAATTCAACAGATAAAATCTAAAATCTCGACCTTGACAACGGAATTTTAAGAAAAAAACAGTTTGATCCCACATTTGAAATTGTATTACTCGACATACGACATTGAAATTTCAACTGCAACGTTCTCATTGGACCAGCTTAGATAAAATCTTTAAAAATCAGCATTTGATATCCAAGTTTCAACCAACGCTGTAATTAAACAGTTGAAATCTAAATACTCGACGTATCAAATGGAATTTTCAACACAAACAGTTAGATTCGACACGTGAACTTGGAATTCTAGACATAGGACATTGCAATTTTCAACCACCGCTACACAATTAAACATATACAATCTAAAAGCTCGACCTAGACGATGGAACCTAAAGGGTACGCAGTTTGATTCAACACATTGTTACGTATATGTAATTTAATTACTTGTGTTTTAGTTTTAAATTCTCTTTTATTTTATTTTTATTTCATTACATGTTATTGTAATGATAATTTTATTCACTGGATTTTATTTTCGGAAAATTCAGTTTCCTTTTTAGACTGATTTAAAACGCAGCAGTGTTGCTACATTGTATTTTTAGCTGACCTAGTTCCTGACCTTGATTCAGAAATTGGTAAACACAGAGTGAAAATGATTGGTCGTAATCAAGGTCATACTTGGCTTGCGCGTTAGCTCTATTTTGTAAACAGCTTTTTATTATTGAATCTTATAGTAAGATTCGTTCAGTACAATCGAACCCGTAAATAATCTACGTGCTAACTGACATATTATTTTACTGCGTCGTTCGAACTAAGTGATCACGTGACCCTATCACGTGGGTCTGAATTACGTTTTAGCTGGGGCTAAAACTAAAGTTTTATAGTGAAATAGTCAGTCTTAAATTAATACCTTCGGGGCTCAGAGGTATTTTGTGTTGTGACCAGTTCGAGTTAATTTTTTTTTATTACAAATAATTTATTCGCCCTCGAAAATACTCTTCTTCATCAAAATTCTTGGACAAAGACATGTATTGGAAATTATTCCGAATTCTTAAGCCGGAATTGGTGATTCAACAAGTAACTGTTTACACAACAATACAGGACAGGTTATAGAGGACTTCATCGCCTTCCATCTTGGAACTTCATCGGGATTCGAACTTTGATTCATTTAGAACTTTTTAGTGATAGGACTTATATTTTTAAATTCTAGGATTAATTTTTGGATTAGATTCACAAACCGTAAGACCTTTTTTATATTTTTACCTTGTTTTCTAGGGAAATAAATTATTTTTGTTAAATTTTACAAAGCTTGTTGGCTTCACTCTTTTCTTTGTTACTTTGTACGAGCCTAAGACATGTAACAACATGAGTTGGAATTCTCGACATATGACACTAAAATTTCAGCTGCAACGTTCTCATTGGACCAGCTATTGTCCGCTACGGCGCCTCATACATTTACTCGTGGTGCTTTAATTATTGCTGAGATTTATATTACTCCGTCAGTAATATAGACAACGTATATGGGAGCGGGGGCGGGGGATATAACATTTCGGCATATGTATGTTGGCTTGGGGTCTATGGGGCTTTAGCATTACGACAAATTTATCGTATGGTCTTTGGGAATTAGACATTAAGTTTGGGACGGTATGGTGTCTTCTAGGAATTGAGCAGTGGCGGTTGGGACGGTATTGAGACCATGAGATTGTGTGTGGCATTTTTCAGAGGATGTGTGTGTGTGTGAGAGAGAGAGAGAGAGAGAGAGAGAGAGAGAGAGAGAGAGAGAAATAACAAAAACTATTTTTTTTTAAATCAACACCGTAATAGGCCCCGTCCAATTCGCTTATAAATCAAACTCTCTTATGAAACAATAATAAAGATGGAGGATTACGAAGTTCCTGCTCTTCATGTATAGTACTTAATTCTCTAAATTTACTTTAAAAAATGAACCCAATTACAACGTACATTACAATATCAAACAAAATATATAATAATGAACATATTTACAGGGTTGAAAATGTTGGCTAGTAAGACCTGGGTTCAAGTAGTCATTGATGGTATCATCTTGCCATCGATTAAAACGGTGTATTAGAGCTAAAAAGAAAAAGATAAAACAATAATGATCACAAGACTACAATTTGACTCTTTTATCGTTTCTACGGAAATGATGTCCAAAACAAGACAATAAATGTTACAAAGGGATTCCAACGATTCGTTGATGCAGACAATACACGTAATATTGTTTGCTCACAACTGAATATGACCTGTGTAATTTTGAAATGAGTGGAAACCGCACATCTCATGAAGTCTGTGGTGTTGTTTTTGAACGGCAGTAATCCACACGCATCAAAATATAAACTCATGTTGTAGGAAAATAGACAGTGACCGAACGTGTTCCTAGTCGATGACCGTCGTCTGTGTGAACTTCGTATGCTTGAACGTTTTGGGGTGTCCACTGAGGGAGTTCATCTTTAGCACATACAATGGGACTCCATGATGCCTCTTATGAACTGTGTGTGAGGAGGTTGATGAAGCTCCCATGAGTACATTCTCTTAGATCCACAAGATTCACAGGATCTGGTAGGCGATGATCTCAAACTTAACTTTTTTAAAATTGGCCGATGAGGTATGGAGGGGAGAGGGAAGGATTCGTGCTCTAAGGTAAAGGGCCAGGACACTTTACTTGCCAGCTAATGGCGGTTTAGAATGGAGTCTTTAGACCGCTCGTTCAAGATTTTTTTCTTCTTAAACGAGATTCCAAGCTTCCTGCAGATAAGACTTCAACATTTCCTCTTTCATCATGAAACATTTGTCGTGTTGTACTTGACTCGAATGATCAACTTGACATCAGTACAACTGCTTTTTCTTCAGCAGCGTGATTCTCTTGGCAGTGTATTGAAGAAAACACGTGACTAAAGTCTCCTCTTGTTCCTACCTTCGTAGCATACCGTTTCTACGTCTACCGTAGCATACCGTTTCTACGTCTACTCCTCCTTCATCTCCTTCTTCTTTTAACGTTTGACTGTATGGTGGTTACTGTGATTGTTGTAGTTTGTGTTCTTGAGCGCCTACTTTCATATTTAGAGGTTCAGAACCACTTACTTCAGACCACTGGTTTCAAGTGTATTGTCGAATTCTGCAAACAAGATTACACTCACCGCGATTTCGAGGGCCAGAGCGAATTGAATTTCCTGACACAGTTGTCCCAAGTTTATATGGTGGATCTGCCCCTCGTCGTTGCTTTGATGTGAAGCAAATCTTCACAAACAGTGATCTCATGTTTAGAATATAACCTAATTTTTCAGCCAATCGTGTCTTTATTTGTCTAATTAAGTATCTACATTAATGGTTAAAATTCTCAATGAATCTAACTATCAGCTTCACTGGTAACATTGAGTCCTAAAATTAGATGCTAGTTAAAAACACACAACTCATTGTAATGAAGTACGAGTGACATCTAGGTCACGGGTTCACGACCGAATTAAGGCTTTGGATGAGGGGACCCTTATAGACCTACAGGTACACCTTGAAAGCAGTCCTAAATATGTCCTTTATATGTGCATAATTATTATAGATACACTAGCCTAAGTATTAGACGTTATAGACCTTTGTTTTAGATAAATACATATAAATATATCCACGGCAACCAGGGCGACCCATGACATGGAGGGGGTCGGCTAGACATGTGCCCCCTGTGCCCCTACTTTAATCTGGCCTGCATGGATTACCGGACTAATTACACAGTTGTCAAAGAGACAGACAGAGCGGCGGTGATTTAAAAAAAGAAAACAGTGGTTTAAACCTACTTATGCACCGTGTTCTCAAAAAATAATACAGTAAAAATAGCGATTCTTTTAGCACTTTTAACCAGTACAAGTGTCTTAACTACACTGGATATAAATATCCTTAAATTAAACTTCCACCAGCAACAGATGTTTGTAACTTATAATTCCCATATTTAGCCCATTTAGAGAAAGAACAAAATTGTTCATTTGGCGCGTTTTCTTGGGAAGTCATTTTTTTCTCTAATTTCACCTTTATATTGCTCGCATATAGAGGGCAATGCAAGGCGAGTTTGATTTTGTCCAACAACATGAAATTCTAACTTTCTTGCTGGGATATTCATCACCTGATCCAAACTTGGAACGTTTTGTAAATCAAAACCATTGCTGAGGAAATCCGCATCGCTGAGGCGAATAAATCAGACAATCCCAAGACATCTGTCACGATATGACACCCGTAAAGACAGTGTGATTAAACATTAGAAACCAATGCTGTTGCAACTAGTTTAAGACCGCGCGAAATCATCAGCATCAGCTTTATCAACAGCCAATAAAAAACTTAGGTTATGACCTAAGTTAGTTAGTTCACGTTAAGAGAATGTTAGTGTTTAAGAAGGGCGGAGCAAGCGATAACATAGTCATAGTATATAGATATAACTTAGTCATCGTGGGAAATGACTTGTGTACTGTTGGCACCCAATAGTAATGTAGCTTTATATAGAGTCATGTAAGATCTCGAGTACTTCTTCTGAGAAATGCTATCTACAGTGTGTCTGGTAAACAAATTTTGTCAGTCCAGCGTGACTTCTATCTTGGATACGTTGTAGCAACGAAACTGTAAGAGGTATTGCTCTACAGCATTGTTGCGAGCTTCATTGCTGCCAGTGCCATGAGAAGACATTGAGATAACTCACCGTGGAGCGTGCAATCTTCGGTCTTAGATTGGAGGCCAGTAGCAACGTGTTTTTACCGTATTGTAGACCACACCCGAATACATAAACATCATGCTGGTTCGTTCGTTCGGTTCGATGGGGGATCGAATATACTCGACGAATCCATTGCTGTTGTTGTTGATAATGTTGCTGATATGTTTGCTCGGAGTGAGGGCTGTGTTGCCACCATGAACACGAAACAAGTTTGAAAGCATTTAAGTAATGCGTTTCTCTGTCGAGCACGTCTATGTGTAGACGACAAGATGGTGCGTAGTAGTCGATGTTCACACGTTTGATGGCTCTGTTGATTGCGTCTTTACACTGATCTTTCAACAGAGGGGAACTGTATCGACAGAATGTCGAACATTTCAATAATAATCCGTCAGGAATTCTCATATTGTACCCATTGACCAATTACTGTGTATTCATTCAAAGACATTTTGGATTGTATCAGTGTGATACATCAAAACTATTGGCACATTATTAGGTTTGAGGAAATTGACACATCAGCACATTTAATATTGGAATTCATTCCGATCACCACTGGAATTAATTTGGAACTCTATACATTTGGACTTGTGATACAACTTTATGGACTATTTGGGATTTAATTTAAACAACTGTTAAGTTCATTTGAAATTTTCACTTGTATTCTTTGGAAATGAATTATTTGTTGAGTTTTACAAAGCATGTTCCTTTTCCGTCTTTCTGTTACAGACAATATAGGCGTAACCCTATGGAATGAGCAAATTGTGTCGTAAAATAAACACAGTTTGATGGTGGGAAACACATCCATAGAACTGTCGTTGTGTAAAGTCAGATAAAACTGTTTATTTATTGTTGCATCGTTTTTATTTTTGAGGACCGAATTCAAAGGATTTCTTTCCAAATGTTCCGAGGTGTTGCTGTGACTTTTGCTGCTGTTGCGCTTGTCATTCTGCCTGGAGCGATCAGTGCCATAGTTGCAGATACTGTCGGTATATTTCAACGATAGACTGGGATGAAGATTGCAAATACAATTGCTGAGCACAAACGTCCACAGCTGCATATCGCCCCGTTGCAAGCTGAAGTTTCCGACAGCAGTTCCAATCACACAATATACGACGGCGAGTTGACAGCAAAATACGATTCGATTTTCTTTGAACATTGAATTTAAAACTGCTCTTTGATGTTGTTGTTAAGAGAATACTGAATACTAAGAAGCTATTTATTTACGTGAGTAGCATTCGTTGTGATACTGACGAAAAATACATTTTCATTCGTACCTCCATTTCTTGATAAGGTCTGGTATTGTTTAGTTTGGTGTTCTGGGGCACTGCAACAAGCAAAGGTTAGATCGTGTCGAGGTAAGTGGGTAAAATGCCTTATCCAAAAGATACACTTTAGGAGCGGATTCAGGCTGACCCAAAGGTGGCTATCAAGTCCACATCCTTCTTGCCACAACTCCAACGAATTAATCACTGAGTCACTGCTGTTTTTAGATAATTTAGAGAAGTGATCTTGTTGTTTCCTCGTTTGATATTTAGCTATGTGATTGGCAGCCTTTAACTATGTGGTTGGCAGTCTTTAACTATGTGGTCGGCAGCAAACCCCGAAATCCAGGAGAGCTGATAGTTTCGTTTTATTACATGCAAATCACCATTTAGAGAATAATGTTCAAGTTATAATAATTTTTAATTAAATTTCTTATTAATTTGTGAAACTAAAGGATACAGGAGACACCACTTGACAAGCTTCGACAAACTTCAAATCAAGAAATGCGACTCACCGATAATTCAAAATATTGCAGCCAGGCCATGGAATTAGGTAGCAATCATAATTTGAATTCCCTGAATGTTTAATAATTATATTAACAAATGCAAAAACCTGCAACTATTAATACAGTGACTACCAAGAATTTTGCATTATCACTTACACCTTCAAAGATTGTATCCCGTATACAATTATTTCATATAGATCGTATTAGGAACTCTAAAATAGGTATCATGAAGTTTGAGAATATTCTTCCAAACTTTTAAATCATGAACTATTTTATGGATTCGAGCAATCAGTTTTCTTTATAATTAATCTAAAGAAGACTGTCTGCGACAGACTTCAGATTCAGTTGCATGAAAGTATCTTCAATAACCATCTGGTCTAGACTGGACATTGCCATGCTTGGGAATTTTTTTTTTATTTCTAACACGTGTTCGTCAGATAACAAATATAAATCATGAAGTAAAATAGTCTATACGTTCATACGAAAATGCTAAATATTTGATATTTATAAACATGTAAAATTCTACAAGTCTTCAGCTGTTGATCCTTTCAATCTGCATTCTTTCTGGTTTCCATATCTCGTATGTGTAATAGCTTTAAGTACGTTAAGGTCATATCTCGTGCGTGTAGTAGCTTTAAGTAAGTTAAGGTAATATCTCGTACATGTAGTAGCTTTAAGTAAGTTAACGCCATATCTCGTACGTGTAATATCTTTAGTAGGTTAATGCCATATCACGCTAGTTTAGTAGTTTTAATAAGTTATGGATTTTTGTCAAATCCGTTATAAGCAGTTAGGGTAACACAAATAAATTTTAGTTGTTGACTTTATTTAAGTCCAAGATACTTTCCCGCAAATTTCCAATACACTGAGCTTAAGGTTTACGTATTGTGAAATGGTATAGTTTTTGAATATTTGTAAAACTATATATATATATATATATATATATATATATATATATATATATATATATATATATATATATATAAGTAGAAGTCATCTAAAGAGCTAGAGAGTAAAATGTAGAACAACAGCTAACAGCATAGATACATAGATCTATGTTAATTAAGTTTGACAAAGATCAATTCAGTCACGATTTTCAAAGTTCAATAAAATGAGAGCTAATTCTTTCACAGCATTAAAACAAAATTTTTAATAACAGACTGCTTTTAAATGAGACTGTTATTCTCTTTTATAAGAAATTTACGGGGTTGGGGTGTGGTCAGGCTTACTGGAATGCATTATATAAGGAGTTCCTTATAAAAACCATTATTAGAGAAGGGTCGTAATAATTTAGTTCCCTCTGCGAGAGCTGTATGTTCAGAATCTAAGAGTTCAAAAGTTACGATACACTTAAGTTTAAAAGTTGTCACCTGGATAATATCGTAATTTAATGATCACATCATTTGCAACCGTTGTTATTATGTAAACAGACAAGGCTATTGACATTAAGTATATTAACGTCAAATTTTATGATGAAAATAAATATTACAAAAGTCTACAAACATCCCAAATTGCCAAAAAGCTCTCCATATATGAAAATGAATTAAACACGAACTATGCAACAAACTAATTATGCTTTCAAGAGTTATTTTGCTGACATTTTGTCGTGAAAAAAGACCTATCCAAAAGGATACGGTTCCTTGAACGATGGGACGTCAATTTTAAAAATGGAAAAGTTCAAGTTCAGACTTCGCATTTCATTTTCAAATCTCTGTAGATGTTCTCTCGCTGAAGCGCATTCTCCCTAGAAAAAAGCGAAACCAAGAAGTGAGATTAAAACTATCCATTTGCAGCAAAATCGTGTGGTTTAGAATTTTATATAATATCCATGTTCTAATTAAGCAGAATTAGATATTTTATCATTAAATGTAATTAGTATTCATTGCTAGCTGAAATAATGTCACCAGGTACATTTGGTGCGTTATTCTTGCCTTGCACAGATTCAGCCAATTAGGCGACCTTGAGCCATGATTACATGTTTAAGTTTGTTTTGTTCACTCGGAGCAATTAGGTTACCCTGATTACTATTCATGCTCCTTTGTTCTAGTTATAGGACAAGTATTAAGTAACTTTCCAATTTGGTCAGTTTACAAATTGTTAGAATAAACAATATAGTATGAGTAGCCTGTTAGTGATAAACAGTCTCACCAATCAATTGTTTCTGAAGTGTGCTGGTGATAGGATTACAGTGAGAAGAGTGTCTGATCTTCTTTTATAGAAAAGATGTGGCCCTGACCTTTATCCCATTTAGTAAGAGAAAAAGACAGCATTGAGAAAGCACAGATCTTCAGCAATTGTATTCCGCAAGTAGACTCTTTTTCCAAAGTCCGTTCATGATTTTTAATTGGTCAAATGGTCGTTTCATTGCATACATTTTCACACATTTGGTAAGTAAGATAATCTATATAGTATAAGTACAGACATTAGATTTGAAAGAATGCCATGCTATTTAATAAGCTAACTTTCCTCTTCTTTGGAGTTTAAAAAAAAATTATTGTTTTACCACATAGTAGAGTAGCAGAGTAATTTTATCATATGTTCCTTAATTAAAGAACAGTAATCCCCTTCAAACTGTAGCCTGCCTCTTGTTTATGCATAAAGTGGACTCAGTTCGAAGGGAAGTAATCGCCCAAGGAAACAAAATAATTTGAAAGAATATTTACAAACTGTGAATACTGCTTTAGTACTGATCGTCCAATTATATCTATATATAATCATCAATGACTCCAAAATAGGTTAACATTAAAATTCAGGCAGCCTCTGAAATCAATCGAGAAGATTGATCTTATACACAACAGCATCGCCATACTTAAATTTACAGCGAACTAGAGAACAAAATGTGACACAAATAATAAATTACTTATAAGTCACGACTGCCCGGTATGTTATGCTAATTATCAGTTTAAGATATGAATGAATGTTAAGTACCCTGGAAAGATACTTTCCATCCGGTTTGAGGATAGTCATGGATAGCTCGAGGATAACTGAAGATGTCTCCAGGTCGTAGGCGTGACCTAGAACGAGTCGACGACATCAAATGCTACAATATACACGTTATGGAAAACAATCATCCTTTTGTGGACTAAAGTGATATACGAATTAAAATAAAATGAAACTTAAAAATAAATGAAACAATTTTTAAAAGAAATAAAGGTAAAAATAAACTAACGATGAGTAGTCAACCATTGTATTCTGTACTTCATACTACTGCTCAAAACTTGCATTAAATTTCCTGTCGCCAATGTTCATTTTTTCGGTGGGTGGTGAGAGACGGGTTTGGTGTTTGGGTGATATGCATTCCCCTAAGACAGCATCTACTGTAATATAAAGAAATAAATCTTCCATGGGTTATTTCATTTTACCCAGCGAAGCACACGAACAGTTTCTATCTTTGGATTTTTTTTTTTCCGCACGTTTTACATGCAGGCGTTCATATATAATTAGATAGAATTCTGTACAATTTAGCTGTATCGCTATCCCTGAAGATCAATTTTAGTACATATCGCCGTAATCACATATTTCACAGATCAGATTCCAGTCCACAGACCTGACCTTGCACGTCATATATACCTATATCCGTCCCGACCAAATACTCTGACAGGTCGTTCACCACGTAATCAAAGGTCCGCCCAATTTTCACGCATTCGTCCAACACATTTATGCAATTATTTATTAGGACCTGAAATTAGAAGCTTAAATAATGACTTAATAAAAAAAAAACCGGTTTGTGCAATATAGTAAGGCTTACATATGGATATTTTTTATTTTTTTAAATTTTCATTTCATTTGTTTTTTGTTACCATAAACAAAATTGTATGCTCTATTGTATAAATATAGCACTATTAAAATTGTCCCTAAATGTTTCAGGAATATATGCCGCGATAGAAAAATTACATTAAACTATAAAGAGGGGTGCATGAACACAGACGAATATAATGTCCCTCACCCATGTTTGAAAGTGCAGAAATAATAACAAGAACGACAAAGACGACGTTGACAACAAACCATCAACACCACTACAGCAAACATAACAAAACCATGTTGATCAAATGTTTATTGTGAATGTGACATACCTGGTAATTATTTCCCTCTAGTTGATCCAAACTGTCACCGCAGACCCCTCTGAGGTGCGTTCGACACGCCTGTACCACTTCGTCGTCTATCTGTAACACGTCAAGGTACCTAACTAGTAAACAGTCAGTGAGGCAAATGTGTTTTTGACTACGCTAATTAAAACAAATATTTATGAACTAAAGGCATAGGGGATATTGCTATACCCTCCAACTTTACTACTGTCCGTCAGCCTGTCCGTAACTATATCTTTGGAAACCGCTGGAAGGAAATTAATTGAACTTGGTAATTTTCTTCCACATGTGATAACCATTGGGCAATAGAGGTCTCTTTTTTGGCTCCCTCACTGACGTCTTTGGGAGGTGTCAAAATATTTTGATCAAATATCCCATATGCAGTTTTACAAAGAAGTCATATATATATATATATATATATATATATATATATATATATATATATATATATATATATATATATATATATATATATATCACATTTTGAGTTACAATCTGGGATGGATGGATGAAGTGAGAAGAGGGGCCTGAGAGGAGAAGAGAGTTTGAAATGATACATTTTCAGTTGAGGCAATATGTGAAACAATGCATATCGTGATATTCGTGATACATATCGATTGCAAACTACCGATGATACTCCAAAATAATCTATAACTTGTTGGGGATTTTTTGTTTTGGTATTTGTATGCCATTTTGTCATTGCGCTTTTTAAGTGAAATTATTGACGATTGCTGAGAATAAAAGACTACTTTCGAATCATTCGAATCATGACAAAAGCAAAAGCAAAAACAAATAAAAGAACAAAAACAAAAATTAGTCCAGACGGAAATAAAATAACACCCGGAAAATATTAAATTCTCAAACAGAAATATTCAAGTCGAATGACTTGCCTATTTATACTGACAGTGTTTTTCCCAAGAATATATATATATATATATATATATATATATATATATATATATATATATATATATATATATATATATATATATATATAACGTCTGGACACAGAATAATTTGATAAGTTTTGCTTATTAAGGATACTTCCACCATCAGCACGTGACGTGGATGATATTTTCGGAGTTCATGTAATAATCCTCCATCGCCTCCTCCTAGGATTAAAATCGTCTTATCATGGAAGTTGTTACGCTCCACTCCAAGCAATGTCTCTGTGTAAATTATATCCTTGTCTCCAATCACTACCAAAAAGGCAAAATCATATTACCAGTCTTACCAACAAATAAGCATCACGAAGATTTGGCCGTTTAAAAGGATAAACACAGCAGATCATGATGCAGTCATGAACATAAAAATGATTGTCTGTTCATTTCATGGTCACTATTATTAATTTTGCGTGTCTGAATTCTAGTGTATTCTTTGAACGTCCGAGTATCGGATAGCATTGGCAGGCCTGACAGTAGTAACATTTTTTTTTTCTCTTCATCATTTGTACCCACATTGTCTTCTTTATTATCCTCTGCAATTGTTCATCAAATACAGATTGCTCATCATCAATTGTTATACCGCTCGTCATTTCCCTGATACTAATGTTAGGATATAGCCTCAGCTTAAATCAGTAAATGGATTTCTGTAAAGTGCGGATGTACCCAGCGATGCTCCCCATCAAAGAAAGACTGTCATCAGCAAAGGCAAATTCCAGTTCCACTTTGAATTTGCTATGTAGCGCGGATATGATGTTTTCCTATGCGCCTTACCTCCTAAAATCAATTGCTCCTTTATCATTTTAATAGTATATGATACTGTCAAAACGGATCGTATAATTGATTTAATTTTGCGTATGTGCACCTAAAATAGAGATAACATATAATCATACCTTCATCAGCTCGACCGTTATTTTCTTTCAGAAATATGTCCAAACTATTGACTTTACGTTTATTTATTTTTAATTTTTTATCGGTCATATAACGTATTTTGTCAGCTGACAGTGTTCTGTAGTATTCATTTTTCGGTGGAATTTTAAGCTTTACGCAAATCAAATTGCTTTCCTTCATCTACATTTAATGTTATTTATTTTGAATATATCGATATGGGGTAGAGGTATTTTACGTTCAGACATCAAATTTTGCCTACTGACAAAAATAAGAAACTCTTCGACAGATTTGTCTAATTTTGATACATTTTTGTATATTTAATGCATCAATGCAATTTCATAGTCAACTGCAACTAAATATGTTCTCTGAATGAGGTGATTCTGCCAAAGTGTCCTGGAACACTGTGATCTGCATCTTTTTACAGAGTCATCATTGTCTAAGTTTAGAGTGTTGTTATCAAATTATCAGTAACTTGTGTAACAAATTATAGCTTTTATCGCGTTAAATGTACTTGTGATGTTAAACTGAGCTGCAGAAGAAGAGTGGCGTATTATACTGTTTAAGTTTTTCAATCTGGATTCCATCGGTTAAAATCAAGACATTATTGTGTTGGACAATGTTCGTCTATTCTTCGTATATAAAATTAGTTTTTCTTTTTCAAATACATTAGAATGTATGTAGAAATTCTGACACATTCACGTATAATTCTTGATTTATATTTGTCTATATTCATCGCCTCCACTGCAATAGCATACTAATCTTATTAATCTGGTGGATTTTTCTACGCAATCCCTTGATTCTGTGATATTTTGTGTTTCATTCCTCTTGATCGTATTTGAAATCTCATAGAACAGCTTGCAGCCTTTTACACTGTATTTGTTTACCAGCTTTGCTTCGATGAAGCTAGAATCACCTTATCACCTTCCTATTTTATGGAATATTATCTTTTTCCTTTTTTTCTGTGATGGACTTTATTAATATGCTATGACACCATCTACATTATCGTCGGCTTATGACGTTTCTTTATGTGAACCATTTTGTTAAGTGTGATGTTTGGATGTACTTTCGTTTTCACAACTGTCTTAGTGATCAATACAAATTCACATGATGAATATGTTTTAACGTCTTCAGTTTCTAATGCTAGATTCTTAGCATACCATTTACAATCTATTAATTGATCATATTTAAAATATTCAATGTATTCATTCTCCTTAATATTTTGGCCTAAGTATTTTTATTTATTCCTTTATTTAATCGAATATCGTTTTCTGCTGGTCCCAAACTATTCAAAGATTCATCATATCCTTTCCATTTCAGAAGTACATACTTTTTGCTTTTCATTCTTATGGTCTTCAAAATCTTTTATAACTTTGTATATATGACCTTGCTATACAGATAACTTACGTTCGTGAAATATGCTTTATATATCTACTTCCTTTAAGTCTTCCTGTTTGTAAAATACCATATCACCTAGATTTACTTGCCTTATTTTGAACATTTCTTTGGTAAAGATTGAAAAGTTACCCTTTGCAAATATTGCTTTTGCGTTTTGAAATTCTGTTTCACCAGTTTTGAAACTAGAACTTCCCAAAGAATAAGTTGTCCAATAATCAATTAGATTGAGCCATACCTTTTTTGTTCCTTCCTAGCTTGCTTCAAACATATGTCTACTAACGTATGAGAGCTATTGTATTCATAAATTATTTTTGGCTTTAAGTAGCAAAAGTATACATTGCCTGACTGATCATTTCATTTACTCAGTTTAAAGTCAGTTTCGAACAACAGTTGGAGTCAGACAGGGATGTATACTTTCACCTACACTCTTCCAAAGGGCAGTAGAGAATAGGGAAAGATGGAGAGAATTGGTTGTAAAGTCAACTGTGGTGCCCCAACGACCTCTTGGGTTAAGGGATGATGATGATGATGATGATGATGATGATGATGATGATGATGATGATGATGATGAAAGTCAGTTTAGGCTTTTAAAGGATTGCATCTCTTGGGTTTTATTCCTTTGTTGCGATTGCGGGCAAAAATAAGAAAACAATCACTGTCATTCTCTTGTTTAAATGAAATAATAAACTTTTTATTGAGCAATGTCCTTAAGCAGTAAAAAAATAACAAAATCTTAACTAAAATACGATAAAGCAACTAATTCATAAACTTTCAACGTCTTATCCATTGATATTTCCAATCATTAGATGCATCAAATCAGTTGCTTTCAAACAACTGTATAATGTAACAAGAGAGTTTAGCACCAACAATAAATCTTCCACCAAAATATCATAGTACTAATACTTATTATTTAATGTATAAAGTTTAAGTACTTTAATGCCGTTCATACACGTTTACTTTAGCCATTTACACATTATTTGATCATTGTTTTTTTACAATTTACTGTTCTTTGATAATCCAATATTGAAATACTGAAATACTGAAATAATAAAAAAATAATATCACTATCTTCATCAACAACATAATCATCATCATAATCATCATCAACAACAACAAAATTATGATCCTCACTATTTCTCTTTACTGGCAAATTTAATAAAGTAGTAGCAGCAGCAGTAGTGGTGGTAGTGGTTGCAATAAAACAACTTTTAATATTACTTAAGAGAAAATCATTATCAACAAGAACATCGGCTTCATCAGCAACAAAGCATCAGCTATTTCTACAAACACTACTACCACTTTCTTAAGTTTATTGTTTAATTGGATAAAATATATATATGTATCTTCAAAAGAATTGATAAATTATTGGAAATGAAATACTGATTGTCAATATTAATTCTGGAACAATTTCTATGGTTACTTTTACTCGCCATTTTGTTTAATCGTTAAAACTATTATCGACCATTTTACAAGTATCGTCGAGCATTATGGTTTGAGCATTGAATATACTCTCCGGTACAACTATTATCCTGTGTTGCAGGAAAATCGTTATAATATTGTCAAGCATTGAGATCGCCGCATTAACGAAGAAAATAAATTTCGCATTAGTGCTTCCGTTGTGTTACCGTTGAGTTGTCTTATGATAGACTTACAAGTGTATTACATTTAACGGAACAGGAACTGTAATTTAATGACTTCTGAGATTATGTAATGCTAATGTAAATTTATTTTAATCTTGCTACATCTTCCTAATTGATATAAATTATACGTTTGTTTATCTTAAAGGTGCGAACTGGTCTACTTTGCTTTCACGATTTATTTTATTTATCAAAGTTAATATACACAACGTCATTTAGTACCCCAAAACTGGGTTCGCCTCGTTTTCGTCCTTTTTTTTTTTTTTTTT
>JAECUM010022290.1:0-12997 GCA_016617855.1 Megalonaias nervosa | reverse complement strand
AGACGTTCTCCAGTTTCACCCACTTGTCCAAGTACCCTGGAATACGCTCTAAATGCATACAAAAATCCTCTCCTGCTTAAAATTATGCCCGTTCCGCAGTTTCTGAATTTTTCAAGATATTGTTCTGAGAGCCATATCGAATTCTTACCAATACTGTATCGTTTACAGGAAAGCTATAGTATTCGCATATCTTCCATTATTTGTATCCTCCAATATCAGTTTTAAAAACAACAAGGTTCAAGGGTATACAAAAGCTCACAAAACATAATCGTTTCATTTATCAATTTATAATACCTAATCTGACCATAGTCGGGGGGTTCCTATCACTATCAACACAATGGCGTTTCACACCAAACGGAAGCTCTAGGTGTAAACAAGTAGCCAGACTGCTGCTCACTGACCTTTTCTGGCTTTTAGAACAGTCCATTTTAGTAAGAGCTTTGTCGTCTGCAAAAACAATTTGCAGTATCTAGTTTTAATATTTCCAAAACAAACTCAACAAATAAAAACGAGAAACTCTTTTATACATGTGTTCAAATAGATATAACCAGAAATGTACTGTGTTTATCGCAGACCACACTTGTGTTGCTTGAAAACATCCTCGCCCATACACAGATGGTGACAGTGTTACTAAAGAAACTCCCTCTTGATTCGAAAGGCCAACAGGTTGTCACTGTTAGGGAGGGTGTGCGAAGGCTAAAAATATTTTCATTTGCGCAGATGATACAGTTTGTCCGCCATCCATGAAAGAATCAAAGTAGAGGAAAGCAGATGGAAAGCCCGTAAACAGGGGTGCCCTCTCAGCACATAAATTGTAAGGTGGTGACATTTTGCCAACGAAATTCCCTCCGGCTATGTTGTTATCGCTAGAAATTGAATGTTCTATTTAGGGTCACTACTCGGTCGTGATTGTGACCCCAAGATATTTTCTTGATCGAGTTTTTCTAAAGTAGTAACTTCAATACGTCTGATTTATAGTACGTCTTTCTTGTTATTTTAATTCACATGTACCATTTATAATTGCTTGCGAGAGCTAACGCATCAATGAAAACGTTAGTTGCATTCCAACTGAATAAATGGATGGCTAAATGCAGTAAAGCAAAATTATACTCCACAAAAATCCCTTTAGTTTTAATGGAAAATCTGAACTGAACTCACGAGTGTCTCCCTATTATTTCCCTAGCAACAACGTATGCGTTGAAGAATTTTCACTTTCGGACATTCGTAAACAATAAATTGAGTTTTAAGACCGCATTTCTTGCTGTGCATTCAACATTTGTATTTATTTGGCAACACACACACACACACACACACACACACACACACACACACACACACACACACACACACGCCCTGGATCACCCACGAATATAATATTAGTTTTATTTAACAACGATTAAAATTGCCCTATTTTCTGTGAAGCAGGGTGGCCAGACACAATCTGAAAATATTCCGTACTTTTTCCCTTCCTGTACAGAAATCTTTTCGGATTTTTTGTAAATCCATAACAGAATCGGAAGATATAGTATAAACATTTAGGTATATGTAATTAGCACGATACTGTTTTGTAATTACCTCACCTTGCAATATTGATGATATGCTATATCTATTTCAAAATAATGTTAAGCTTTTGATGCATTATTTACAAAGACAAAAGTTAGTTTTCTTACGAAATTTCTATCATTTAATCAAAACTCCTGACACTATCGATATATCCATATGTCTGGCAAAAAGCAAAATCCGCTTTATACAGCAAAACCGAAACATTTAACAAGCCTGATGACAACCATAACACTATTTAGCTGTATGAAGAGTGCACTTGATAACCACCTATGAAAGCCACACATTTTTTATACAACAGTTTTGAGGTTTTAGTGCTTAAGTTTTAAATTGCATGGATTCCAATCTAACTCGAAATGATCGGAACTCATGCAGATGTATACATATCGGTCATTTGTCATATCCATATGTTGGATTCACTCCCAATAATAACACCTAATGATTTAGATATCAGTTAGTGCCATTGTTTCGGCATCCATGATGTCACTCTCATATGGTCGACATCGCCTTGAGGTCAAACATATGGCACTCTCACTGTTGCAACTTTGCCGTCGCCATAGCTTTAACTAGTCAAGGTCAATTTGGATCCGCCATGTACACAATGGTAGGCTTTACGATTATACGTCTCCCCTTTAATATTCTACATCTCTTTCTCTCAAACATCCACGTATACACAGCACATCATTTCCAAATTGTACAGTGTAAACAACAATGTTTTCGTTTATAATGACTACATTAGGATATATGCTTATAAGTTTACAATTAATTCGTTATGCACGTAGTAATGTTTACACAGGTGTCAGCAAAAATGGAGATTTTAGCGAAATCAGAGGGAACGATGGCAGAGACTTTGAAAAAGATTTCCAAAGTGCTAAAGAAGAAGGACAGGAAGCGCCATCTGATTTGCAACGGTAATAAAGCAAAAAATAAAAAAAAGAAAAAAAAAAAAGAAAAAAACAAAAACACCCCCCCCCCCCAAAAAAATTAAAACTACACAAAACAAACAAATCAACTTTAATTAAATTTCCATAGGCACAATATTCCAAATTCAGATATTTACAGGAATAACTATCGCAATACGTTTTGGTTAGATATTGTCAAATGCAGTTCGACTTTTATTTTCAAATTTTATTTTGTTTTCTTCTTTCTAAATTGTGTAAAGAGAAACTGTTAATGGACTCCTTTGTGAGGGCAAGGCACTGAAGCAAGCGCGCGATTAACTATTTCAGAATTACAAAATTGCACTGTCACGAGACTTTGGTTGGTAAATAGATTAACAAACGTGGCAACGAATTTCAAATATTTTAGAGAATAATTGTTAAAAGTGTCACTCTTTTTCTTTCAAAAGAGCACGTTAAGTTCGCATTCAATAAAATACTTAACATAAATTTGCAGTTTTATTTTGGTTATAAAGGACAGTGAATATGATTTTCCTTCTTTAAAGATATCATTATTTTATTTTATTTTCTGTCACAAGTATGCTAAATCAAAATGAATACAACTGTCAGGAATTATGCGTTCACTACCCTAACTAACATATTTCAGGCATTTAATTTATTCGAGGTGCATATGTATTTTCTTCATTAATTTCGACTACTATAAAATCGGAACTAATTCTAAAGAATTAAGGCCGATACATCGGTAAATTAGTTTTACGCACACTCTCCATTCAGTTCTTACAAGTACATTCTCCGCGCACAAATTCCTGTTCAGAATCATGGATAAATTGTGATTACTTTTATTTCGAATACAAAAGTAGATAGTAAGAACTGTAAATGTAAATTAACTATCATATTATCATCATCATTTTGATAAAACTGAACTGGTATACAATTCTTTTGATTTCAATTTGTGACTACTTCTGAAACAGTGACTGGTCGCTCAAGAGTTATCATCTTTTAACAACTTGCAGGATCTTACCTCATTAGTGATAAACGGACATTTGCTGACATGCAAGTTAGTCAAAGGAAAATTTCCTATTTCAAATTATTAACGGTTACAGATTGTCTTATCAAGGCTGGTCTTCTGTCTTCCTATTATATACTGAATCTTATCGTGGACTGAAAAAATGAATTATTATAGAATCTTAAGTAACTACGTGAATACGTGTGAATATATGTCGTTAAATGCCAAGACTCATAATTTAAATTATCAGGTTTATCGAGGGACAATAGGAAATTAGCCTCACCCCAAAGAAAGTTGCTACTGTTTAGGATCTAATTGACTGGATGGGCGTGGAAATAACAGAAGCAGTGACTGACAAGTACAGCCTGACACTTGGTTCGTCATCTGTTAGTGTAAATGGACTGGGTACTGTGTAGTTGAATGGCCTATAACTGATTGAATCACTAGATCAACCAATGGCTTTCATGCATATTTTGCTACGTGTGGATAACTAAGTTCAACCATCTTGAACAATCACATACATGTATGCTACTTTTAATTTTTCTAGCCAAACTGGCCGGTTTAGAAACTTGGACTACGCGACTTTAAAAATAATTACATAATGTCAATTCTATTTCTCAGAAGTCAAAATGTTAACAAACCAGATAAATAGTTATTATATCTCATATCATTATATCTGGTCCAGACTGTACCAAGAGGTACAATTGTCTCTCCAACTTCCACAAACATAAACGTGTATGTAGTGTTATTTCATGTAACAAATTACCAACACCTTTTACTAATTGCCCAACATTTCACAGGTTTGGGCGTTCTTCTCGTTTACATGTCCTTTAAAACTTGTTGCTGGCTTTAAATGAATATTTGTAGAAAATATTCTGTAAAAAGTTTTAATGAAAAGCATTGTATTTGTGAATGTTTCTATCGATTGTATTTATGTGTATTTTCCCATTGCATGATTTATGTCTCCGTTTTGAGATATTTATTTAACATAACGTAACATTGTGTGAATTATTTAGATGCATTTCAAGCTGGCGATGTGTATGATATACAAGTGAGAAATATGGAGATTCAGTAAGCAGAGATTTGTACATTGTATGGGCGAACTAATTCCTTCATAGGTCATAGCTTTTAGGTTATCATATTGTCTAGTTTCTCTTTCATAACGGATTTAATCATCACACAATGCGTATCAACATGTAAAGGAGGTAAATACGGCTATTATTGCATATAGGGTTGTTATAATATAATGTCACAATGTCTTTATGTAAGATATATGTGTAACCGTTTCAGCTCAGCAGTTCGACTTTTGTTGAAAGTGAAAATAGACTTGCGGAGCCCGATCTTCGAACAAGTGAAACATAAGCCATCTTAATAATTTCCATTTGTAGGACTGGATGGATCCGTATAACACTATAAGTAAGAGTGCAAAACATCTCAGAGTTATAGATTCTGTGGAGTTTGCTTGCAAATATAAGTCTCGAAAAACATCATATATTGGTCAAATTTTAAAAGTTTAGGTATTTTACCAAATTTCTAAAATTATAAAATGTTGTATTAGTGTGTGTATGTGTGTGTGTGTGTGTGTGTGTGCGATTTGAATTTGCAACATAACTTTAACAATTTTTCGGTCATATTGCTACGATGTCTGCAGTGTGGCAGTTTATAGTGATATCTAGCACTTAGGCGTCATGCCGCAGACATGTAGCATGATGTCCCACCAAGTCACATTATCCTGACATCAGGTCGACCAGACCTAACACTAACCTCTTAATGCTGAGCGCCAAGTGAGGTAGGTGTGAGTATCATTGTTATAAGTCTGTCGTATGACTCGGCGGGGGTTTACATCCGTGGCGGACGTTCTAACCACCTTGGCCAGCGGAGCGGTGTTGTATTAGTCATTAGTGTTTTTGGTATATGTAGCTTTAGACTGTACGTTGTATTAGTTATTAGTGTTCTTGGTATATGTAACCGTTAGACTATAGTTGTATTAGTTATTAGTGTTCTCGGTTTATGCAGCTTTTGGACTGTACATTAATCATTAGTGCTCTCAGCATATGTAGTCATTAGTGTTCTCGGTATATGTAGCCGTTAGACTGTATGCTCTATTAGTTTCGAATTCATGACACTATATGTCCTTCCAGGTAAAATGATGTAAATAAACAGACAAGATGTGTTGCGTTAAATAAAACTAGCTTAAGGTGGCATTAGGCTAGCTTTAGGCTCACAATCCTAATGTACATGCTGGCCAGCGAATGCTTCTAGGTGGCAAAATCTAGCGATTTAACTAGCAATGCATACCAATTTGTATAATCACAGAAAAGCTTGCAAACTCATAAATGTAAAAATAAGCTTAGAGAACGTAGATACAGTACCTCCAGTTTCGGTCGCTTGACCTATATTGGTACTTTTGAATTATGTCATATCGATCAAATGTATTTTTCCAAGGGCAAGTAATGTTTATTTATTAATCTTTGAAGATCACAGTTTAAAATCGGAACAATACTTTGCACGCAAATAAGCCAGCAAATCCCGCCCGAAAATGTAAGTCAATAATAAAGATCTGAATGTTTATAATCAAAGAGAAAAATTAGCTATGTATTATGTTGTTTACAAAATAATTGTCACTAGTCAGATAGACCATTAACTTGATTTTGGACTAAAGTCAGTACAAAATACAGGTATACATAACATGATTATGAAGAAAGGCCAAGAAACAATAAAAATTAGATGTGCAAAACAAAGTGAAAAATTCCCGAAGCTGCCAATGCACATTATACTGTTACTGAGGCTATATAGTTTGCGCTATATGGAAATAAGTTTAGAATAGCTCGTGACTTTTAGATGCTAACAGATCGGTGTCCACTTATCCATGTGTTCTTCCTAATGATTAAAGTTTCAATTTTCACTTGGAAAAGCATATAAAGTAATAGAAGACGGAAACCAAGACTACGAGATGAAAAGATTTTGCTTGTAGTACTATCAAATTACCTCTGAATCAATTTCGTCATCGGTTAATACTAAGACCAGACATGAAACTGCTTTCTTCTACGACAACTTCTCTGTAGAGAGAATAATCAACATAGCGTCCAATACGGAATTACCTAACCTCATACTTAAGTATCCAAGGATGCGTTTAAAATAAAATGCGTGTACAAATAGTGGAAAACGTGATCCTGAAACTTCTTTTTCTTAACTGAGCAAAAAAGAAAACAAGTTTCAGTGGCTATAGAAGGACTGCGAAGCGAAGTTCATTCTCTGGGTTTCCAACGCAGGTAACCTATTATAATAGGCACGAAATACTTCTTGGATGAACAACGATAACGCACAGAAAGGTGTAACGTTGGTTAAATCAAGTTTTACATCAACAATAATTAAATTTGGCTTGATTTACGAAGTAGGCACAATAACACACTGCGTAAATTAGCTACAGCTCAATAATGTAGTACTTTTTAAAAAATCAATATAAATTAAATGTATGGAGAGATAAATTTATTTTGACGTAAACTCATAAAATAATAACCTATGGAGTGACTAATTGTGGAAATACAGAGTTTGAACTAAATTCTCAGATAAATTGGCTCGAATGCGTGTGTCCCACTTTTCTGTATAAAAAGACTTACGCAAAAAATTGGTTAATAAAAGAGTGAAAATATGATAGCTCTCTAGTCTAGACATATGGAAAGATAGACAGAAAGAAAGAAAGAAAGACTATAAAAATATGCCCAAACGAAAATAAGTTCTTTCTTTCTTTTTATCTTTCCATATGTCTACCGAATACAAAAGCATTCTTAAATAAATAAGTCTTTCATGAAGTAATAATTAGCTTTATCTCAAAGACTAGGATAGTTATATTTAGGATTTCAGCTAAAGCAGCAGGGAGGGCGATTCCTACAACTTTTTTGGGAGGGTTATTTCGTGAAAATAAAGCTTCCTACAAAAATGAAAATACAAGGTCAATAACGTGAAACTGAAGCCTCTAACCGACCAAGACTTCTCTAATTGGGTTAGCTCATTTTGTTATTTTATCTTTTGACGTTTATGTTTTCATTTTTTGTGAGCACTCGTTTACTTACCCGGACACTCAATGTTTGTCGTCACCCTCCCTGCTGCTGTGTCTCTAGAGCACAATTTTCATCGAGACCTAAACGATATCGCGACCGAGGATCATGTAAATTTATCGTGATAAATCCGTGTGGGCTAGCTTGAGCTTTTGAAAAGAAGTTTCTGAATTTAATCATATCCATATCCCCTGAACACCAAGTCTGGTGGATGTTTTGCAGAGTATGTGTATCGACTCCATTAAAGACAACCAGAAGATTGCAGTTATCTCTGATCACTTTAGGTATTTGTGTATATCCCTCAGTAACATATATGACATCGGTGTTTTTGTGTGTGCCTTGTAAAGTATCACATCATCGTATACTACGAGAATATTAATAAATCCATCGAGGTCATCTACAGATGAAGCTTCATTAGTATTAGTGATAAAATCAATAATATCATTACCGTCTTCATCCGACGACTTCGCTTCTTCATTAAAATCTTTAAGCACATCGTAGCATCGCTGATCATCTACAGATGGTGCCACTAAATACAACTTATCCCATTAAAGCCATCTCATTATCAGATTAAGTAACAATTGCGTCTTACAAGACCTAGATGTACCTATGATATTTGCTCTGATAGAA
This sequence comes from Megalonaias nervosa, assembly GCA_016617855.1. Lineage (NCBI taxonomy): Eukaryota > Metazoa > Mollusca > Bivalvia > Unionida > Unionidae > Megalonaias > Megalonaias nervosa. The sequence goes on along the minus strand of JAECUM010022290.1, from coordinate 4,844 downwards.
TTTGGTAGCGCTCGATGATGCTTGATTGGTTCTTGCTTTCGTGTCGCTGAGAAATCAATGATATCCATATTGTACAAATATCATAAATAATATGGATTTATATTGTGTTCACCGGATTAACAACAATAATACCAAAAAATAAAAAGCGTGCGCGTACAGGCAAGTGAGTGAAACGTGGTACAAGTAAAAACAGATTTATTTCGTCTCGTACGAAGATGTGGTGATATCGCTGCCTCACAGGGAAAATTACCAGGGACTCCATGGGCTATATACCCAGGAGAAAAACAACTTCTTGGATATAATTATTGTGGTCCTGGAACCCGACTTGATATCCGACTTGACTAACGAGACCAACTAAGACCTGGAGAGTATCTAATAAATGCGATTGATCAAACGTGCCACGTTCATGATGTCGCCTATAAAAACCCAGATTTACAAGAACTACATACTGCAGATGTGAAATTGATACACACGTTAAAATCTGTAAAAATAAATCTCTCAGAGAATCACTAGCTAATTGACTGGTAAGATCTGCGATGAAAGGTAAACTAGTGTTAGGGGCTGGTAATTAATCATTGATAACTATTATAATGGAATCGATTTATTATAACCCAAGAGGATATTGGAACGGTAGAGCAGCGATTAGTAAACTGGCTGTTGCAGCAAATGTCTCACGTTCTGTTGCTGCAAATTGGTTAGCACGACAGGCAATATGGCAAATTTATCTACCACCACTAAAACAAATTCAGTATGCACATTTTAATATCAGCGCTCCCAATGAAATTCATCAGGCAGATATTTTGTTTTAACCGCATGATACTATTAAAACACGTAGACGTCAATAGCGCACATACAAATACCAGTTAACTGTCGATGTCGTTGCAAGTAGATATAAAGAATCAGAACCACTATCAACAAAAACAGCAACTGAAGTTGCATCTGCGTTTGAACCAATTTATTAACGTGGTGGTCTACGATGGCCACAGTTGCTACAGGTTGATCGTGGCAAAAAAAATCTTGGTGAGTGACATCGATGATGAAACAACATAATGTCAAATTCAGACGAGGACACACCGCAATTCATCGCGATCAGGCAATCGTTGAGCAATTTAATCGAACAATTGCTGAGCGATTGTTTGGATACCAATATGCGAAGGAAATATCCACCGACCTTAAGTCCGGGGATAAGAGATCTCGTGAATGTGTTGCAAGACTACCAAGTGTGATAGCTGCATTAAATAATGAAATTACTCGTGGAACTTCTATGAAACCCATCTGCCCGATCACAAAAAAACACATACCAGTAAAACGACATGACTCTTCCTCAAAACAACCTGTACTAGGTAATGTGACTGTAAGATATTTATATGAACCTGATGAATTTGAAGATGGTAAAACAAGAGCAATTGATCCTATTTGGAGTGTGACCACACATAAAATTTTCAGCGTGGTAAGATCTATGGGTAGACGTGCAATCTACAGATTAGATTCAACAGCTCCTCAACATGAATTTGTACGTGAACAATTACAAGTAATTCCTGAAAATACACAATTACCACCGCCTTCACTTCTGTGAAAGCAGAACACTAGCTCCCCGACGTCGATTACACTCAAGACAGGTCAACATCACATTTTCGCGTGTGTGACCATGATTACTATTAATTCTACCCACGGTAAACTGTCTTGGATTATTATTCGAATACTGCCATAACATTACCATGTTACAGCTCGCACAATGATTATTTTGTTGTTCTTTCAGCGTCATGATAATTTGAATTTCAAGATCAAAGTCACGCTTGCTTCCTTTGTCAGATAGCTGATAACCAGGTAATTTTTTTCCTTACTATAACATTTCAATTGCTAGCAGTGGTTTCCTGAGTCATTGTGCAGTCTGTGATAAATCTTCGTAGCTGAGACATTCTTCTGACTCTCGACACTGCCAGATAAACTAAATTTGACCATTCGATCCGATCATCGACAATCCAGATATTTATATCAGAATAGTTAATCCTTGTGACGAATGAATCGTTAAAGCATATCCTAAAGTCCGAGGAGATTTGTCCGTCGTTAATGCGCTCTCAACAGCAGTCACAGGAACAACAACAATATCATTAAGAACGAGTTTTTGTTACTCCCTTCACTCTGTCAAGATTCCAGGAATCTCAACTTCAATATTTTGTTTGCGTGTGTCTGCTAAGCGATAACACAATGGTACAGGTAGATCTGAAAATTTTTCATTATGTAACAGAAATAATTGTTGCTGAAGTGTATCACGAACGATATTCCGACTTGCAACTATCAAATCAGCAGGCTTCCATAAATTCCAAAAATTATTCATCGTAGTCTCTGGAATTACTTCACGCATTATTTCACATTGAATCTTATCTGGCTGCAGTCTGATTAACTTTTTAAACTCTTTCAGCGGTTCATCAAAAACTCTATGGTCATCAGCTATCTCCTCATAATAATCTACGAATTGTTTCAGCCATTCATGGGGAGATGATCCAACAAAAGGTGGTGGTTGACCGTGATCGCCACACATGATAACAGCAGTATTTTTTGTCAACAATCAGTCAAGAAACATTTTTAATACCTCTACAGACACTGTGCATATCTCATTCCAGATAATAATGTTAGGGATATATTTCTCACCCATGCAGTCTATGCATCTCCCTTCCATCGGAAGAAGCTGTGATAAGTATGAAATTTAATTTTTCGTTCGTTCATTTCTCTGGCAAGCCGGTGAGTCGGAGTTAGTACAACCATATCAAAATATCGAAATAATTCAATCGCACGTGTTGTTTAACCAGAACCTCCAGATCCATTGAGATAAATAGTCTTATGTCTGGTCACAGGATCATATACCGATGAAGCCGATGAAAGTTTTGACATCTGTTTAGTTTTATAATATATTTCCTTAGATTCAACTTCGACAGGTTTAGAATAACTAAGAGTCTTTTCTCGCTTTATTCTCCATTCGCCCCATGATGTATCAACGCCGATATGTAATTGTTTTAGTAATCCTGCGTATTTTTTATTGATATAAAATGAATCTGTGAAGACTCTAACCGCAGTATAAGAAAATCTATTTATCATCGATGATAAATTTATCGAAACGTACGCTAGCATCGAAGATCTTAAATGAGTAAACTTGGGTGAGTCACCATCAGTGTAACTCACAATTGTACCTAATTTAGTTCCGTCCGATAAGTTAACATTACTTCGACTTATAAATGTGTTTCTTTCCGTGTATCAGCAATTATAAAATCGAGTTCAGCATCATCTATAATTAATCTTGTACAATGTACTTTATGATCATATGATCCTCCTTGCGTTAATTTACCAATTATTTTTCTGCCAAGATCTTTTGCGAGTTTATTTTCGAGATCGGTATCGTCCGGATTTTCATCAGGGGAATATATTTTATGTTGTGGTAACCGATTTTGTTTCTGCGGACGATACGATATAATTGCTTCACTCACAAACTCGAATGACTCAATGCACGCAAATCCAGTCAAAATCTGGTAAGGGTCCATTTATCGCAGCTCTATTCATCTCGTGTGTCGGCTGTCCAAATCGCTTGAAATACTCCGAAAACTCACCCTCTCCAAGAAACCTTCCAGAATAATATGCAACCATATCAACCGAGATAACATCCTTCTAATTGTATTTAGCATTCCACTATCAGCCGTGTCCGTATTCGATAGAACTTCGTTGGACATCTTCAATAAATTCCAACCGTGTAGGTTTCCATGAATTTTTCCTCTAAGCAGCGTGAGCAGCAACTGACAGAACGTTAAACAAGTTACTGAGTAATCGTTCGATAACATCAGTATCGTTCGTGTATTTCAACGCAAGATTTTTCTTTTCGTCGTGGAGAGATTCTGCACTATAAATATCTCCATCAGGCCGTACAAACTGATCATAGTTCACAGATTTTGAACTTTGAAACAACCACACGGATACAGGGTCACTCTTAGTAATATTTCTGATAAAATCAAACAAATCACATGTTATAGAATTTAACAGCTCGATTTCGTGGAAATATTGTTATATCCGAAGTCCACGCATGTGCGTTATGATCAATAATTTCTATCGAAGCTCCATTTTTTATATTTTGATTCGTACAAAATCTCTCGCGGAGTGTCTTAACCCTTATTGGAAATCTTAATTTTTTGTCCAGTTCAGCAACGTCTTTGATAGACGCTCTGGTATATTCAACTGTTTCTGCCCACTCATTTATTTTTTTACGTCTTAGATCTGTTTAAACATTTCCGCGCATCGCGTTTGTAAAATGTTCTGTAACTCGCTCAGCAACACAATTCAAGCGAGAAATTTTCATCGACGTTAGGGTTATCATTCAGGGAATATACTGCATAAACTACGGCCGTCGCAGGATATGCTCGTTGAAAATAAGGTCTACGAATCCCAGTCAGTATTCGTGGATTTGAATTTTTATTTAATGTGACAATATTTCCAGCATGGTGTAATCGAACAGGATAACGTTTTTTTTTTTTTTACGGGTGATCCATGTGTCATCTGTCGCCACAATAAATTTTATTCTAAAATATATTTTCGTTCAACGTCAAGATAATTAATAATTGTCGCTGCTCGCTTGTCATTCATTGTAGCATCGACGTCTTGTATAATTCTTAATGTTGATCACACATGAGCCGCGCCATCATTGTGAAAGTCTCTCTTGGCTTCACAAATACGATTGATTAAAGTTTTATTTGTTAAATCAACCAAAGCCTGCTTCTACAACTCGAGGTTATTCCGTCAAGGTCAAATCTGGCTTTTGAGGGCTTAACTGCAGATAATCTCGCAAATTCCTCCATATTATA
>JAECUM010022289.1:0-40448 GCA_016617855.1 Megalonaias nervosa | reverse complement strand
CTAATATTCCCATTATTCAGAAGTTCAAAAAGCTCTATGCCGATAGAACTCATTCATCACTTGTATTTGTTGCTTGCTGGGACAAGCGCACGTTGGAACGTTTGGACTGGCACTCTGAGAAGACTTTGCTCTCATGCAAAACTTCCTGAACAGGGAACCATAACACTAATTTCACACAGACACACACACACACACACACACACACACCATATTCCGCATGATTAATGACTGGACGAGATTTATTGGAATATATTATTCTACAATCTACCATTATTACTGTGAAGTTATTTATAACATTATTTCAACTTATCATTGACTATTATTTCGAATGTCAGTATTCTATTTGTGACTTTTTAAATTCTGTTCAGTAGATGAGATCTGTTCGGTTTCAGAACGTGTAAACTTTTATTTCAAACATTTTATCGCATTGCATGAGGATTTTCTGGGTCACCTGCAGTATTTCTAATTGTTTTCTGCCTTTGAGTAAAGCATATAACAAGTTATTAAGTTTTCAATCATCCGGTCCGGCTATACTTTCTTATTTTTTTAGTTTTCGTTTGTCCGTATCATTTTTTTATGCCGTGTAACTTTGAAGTCATAGGAGAGGCAGTTATGGTCCCATTTTCTTTCTGGATAAACTTCTGCTTTGGTTTCAGTAGCATTTCTTGATAAATAATTACACTTACTTTCGCAATTTTCAACTCTTTGTTTGACCTTTTTCTGGATGAATTATATTTTTTCTTGAAAATGTTCTACTATTGTGTGTCAAAGTCTTCAAAGATTTTTAATTTTTTTTTACAAATATATTACCTTCTCCGATACAACTAATTTATAACTTATGGGTTTCGAGTGACTAGTATTTGTATTGTCAATTGCATTCTCCATTTTATCGCGACATTAATGCTAAAGTAAGCATGGAGGCAACACTAGAACTACTACTGCTGCTACTACCTCTACCACTTGCGGCAGCACCACCACCACTAACAACAAAAGATGTCCACCGCTACTGCTGCTACTACAAGTACTGCAGCTATTACTGTCATTATTACTACTGCTATAATCACCAACTCAACAACAATAACAACAATAACAACAACAACAGGATCTAAACCATGACTGCTACATATTTCCCCCACTTTGTTGGGGGTGAGTGTAGTGGAATTTTGGTTATCGTTATCTAGAGGGTGATCGCCTTCGGTGTTATTGCCCGGATCCAGTAATATCAATATAAAGTGTGAAACTTATAGGTGGGATAGATAGAGATCTGAGCAGATATATAAAACGGAATGACACGAGCCCCCGTAAAATGAAAATAACAATTTTAATCAATTACATAAATAACCGTCACAATGCATTACATTAGGAAAATACACTTCTTTTTTAAATAAATCATTCACCGAATTTCAAAACACAAATATACTTATACAAATAGCCGATCTGTTTTAAAGGATAGAATTAGTTCATCATAGAATCGAGTGAACAATCGAAGTCATTGCCTTGTACAACTTCATAACCTGATTATTTCTGATTCATTCCAAATTCACTGTGACTGTTCTCCAACTTTCTGTGACTGTTCGTTTTGGTCTTTTCCACTTTTCCCTTCTCCAAACTCTCTCTTGTCTCCCCTCTTTCGGCCCTTGAACTTTGTGTGGGTAGGTGGATATGTAAGTACGTAGATACGTAGATACTTCGATAGGTCGGTACGTGGATCCGTCCCGTAGAGCTATTTCACCTTGTGTTTTCAAGCTTCGCTCGCTTCTACCGCCAAAATCATGTCCGTTGACTTTCCAGACATCCGATCCCTTGGATATTTATTTTACGAGTGAATGTCTTCTAAATTCGACCTCGGAGTCTCCGACCTTTGTTTTCTCTTGCAGAAAAGTGTAGACTGACTAAACGTTTGTGATGGGACATATTAAAACCAAGGATTTCGTGTGGGAATCACGCCCCTTATCTAGCGTAACCAATCCGGATTAAATATCTTTCCCGCCTTTAATAACTAGGCGCCAAATTTGTAGTCTGCGTCACCTCGAGATTCCCAAATAACTAATTCTGGAAAATCCCAAAATCTGACAATTCCGATACAAGATCAGTCTGTCTTACAGTTAAATAAACGAATATTTAATTAAGAATCGTTCTCTTGCATAGCACAGACATTACAAATCTGTGCGTTATGGTGATTTAAACACGCGCCGGTCCCCATAAATCTAATTAATCGTTCACCTGCCCAAATTAATGTGTTCTTCGTAGATCGACAGAAATTTGCACCCTTACATAGACTGTCATTACCGCGATTACTATTTCGACCTCCACCGCTGTTGTTGCTGCAGCATATAATTCTTCTCCTCTTTCGCCTCCTACCACTACTACTACTACTGTCACTAGAGTTACAACTTATTATTTGGTCTTTAATACAGACATTTCGAACTGTTTTCAGCAATATTACATTGACTTTAAATTTTAGGATACCATAAAGAAACGAATGGAAGAGATCAAGGCAAACATATTAGAAACCCACGCTGCAGTGGAGGAGGAGAAGAAGAAAAATGTCGGCTTATTACAGATGATATTTCCGCCAGAGATAGCTGAACGACTTTGGAGGGGTGAGAAAGTTTACTCTTTTAAAACAATGAACATTATGTCTTATTGCAGACGCTCAAATCCGCTTTGAAAAGTTATTCTTCTATAGCTTGACCCTGAGTAAATGTTCACTTTAAGCAGGATGTTTACCTGTATTTGACCTTGAGATGTATACCAGTTATCTGTATTCGATAACCACATGTTACCCGTATTTGATATCGACACGTATTCGATAACGACATGTTACCCGTGTTTGATATCGACACCTAAGACAGTAGCCTGTATTTGATCTCGATTTGTATGACAGCTGTGCTGCCAGTTGCTATTCAGATTGGCGAAAGTTCAGAAAACGGATGAAATAACAATAGATGTAAGGTGGGAACTTTAATCCAATTCCATATTTGTTGATTTATGATGAACGCTTTCAATTTGAGATCGATCTCTAGGGTAATTTTCGAGATTCATTCATAATGTTGCACAGGGTTTCAAAGGTCAGTTCTTCTTTTCGGAGTTTGTGTTGATAAAAAGTACACTACCCTAATTATTGTTTATAATTATTTTTAACCTTTTTAATTTACTTATGATCATCGTTTAATGCATACCATAACATTCTATGTACATCGACTTTGGACAGATGCCGGGCCCAGCTTCCGGCGATACAAAAATCGAAAACTGTTTTAAAAAATGTGACAATAGCTAACTGGTCATAAACAGTTAAATATCTCCGACTGGCCATGTACGTAATACAGGTATTCTTTCATCTAATGATTTACAAGTCAAATGTGAGATAGATATCCGTAAAAGTACTACAGCAATGTTGGTAGAAATCCCCCATTACTACTCCTGTTCTTAGAGTACACTCTTCAATTTCTACTATATGTCTTCTGTCATACAATATTTTTCTCTATTAGCCATTTCCCTTTATCTCGAAAAAAGTGAGGATATATAACATTTCCTCCACCCCGTCTTGAACCATACAAAATTGCACTTCCTCCAAAAGCTCGATTGCTAAGTATGTAAATTTGCCGTATTTAGCTTCTTAAAACACTTGCCAGACTTCGAACAGACAGACCCTGGCAGAAACGTAGACGGCCTTTTCCACTGTACTCCATAAAAGTACATGTCTCTGCCTCTACGCTTTGAATTTCCATAAATTCAGTTACTTTTTTTAATAAATCCTGGCAAAATGTTAAGTAAGGTGCAGGCGTTTCTGCAAAATAAGTGGAAGGTTCAACATGAGATGGCAGTGGCGTTTGAGAAAAGCGAGAGCGCTACCTGTGGAGCAGTTTGTAGACAAAAAAATCATTTCCGACGTGGTTTTTGGTCCATAATAGAAACCGAACTTTCCGACTCAGGCATGCAACTAGAATTCGTTCGTCTTTTCTGTCGAGAAAGAGCTCGGATATAAATAGTGGCCATTTTGAAATGTCGTCAACCCAAACTTCATCTTCATATGTTCCGGTGTTTTTCAAAACCAATCACTTTGTTTAGACAATATTGGATTGCGGACCGCATATAAGATTTACTAACCTGCGAAACTGAAACGCTTGACAATATGCAGAAACTACACACCTCCGAAACTGGAGATTTGACAACGGAAGTGCTACAATGAGCATGGGCAATTTGACGTTTTGCAAAACAACACGTTAACACATATCTGCGAAGAATGTTACTTAGTTCAAATTATAATCTAGACTTTAGCTAGTCATAATAACAAGAACGTAATGGGGCCAATTGTTTGGAACTCCTTAGTTAGACTCGTTAATGCATAGGTGCCCGTCAGGATGGTTGGAGTAGGGATAATATCCAAAACTGGGTAGTAAATCGTCAGAAAGCAGAACCGCTTAGGTAACGTCGATGGTGCAAAGTGTCCTCAGTTCTTGTGGCTGTTTTTACGTGATAGTAATTTTACTGATGTCATACGGATTTGATTAGTCTTGAATAGACTTGATGCTAAGTCTGCTGACGCATCGCTTGATTCTTCATTATACAATTTGGTATCTTGCAATGGTGGACTTCTAAATAGAAAGTGAATCCCGACAGTCAAACAAAAGAATCACGTGCAATTTAAAGTAGAATCCAGGAGTGCTTATGTTTCCATGAGACAGTTTCGTGTAAACAGTTAGTATGTACTAGATGCCGTTCATGTCTAGTTCAGTGATTACCACGGAGTTCGAATTCAAAATTATGCTCTTTGACTGAATGGCCGATTTTAGAAAGCAAAAGCACTAATTAAATCTTTGAGATGAAATTATAAATGTTTAGCAAGTTAGATTGTCTTAACATTTTGCATGAACGAAAGGTAAATTCAGGTTCTTAAATTTCCATATGATTCTAATTCTTAAACTTAATTTGTCAGAAGAAAAACAGGGCAAAAAATTACATAGTTTAAACCATTTTGCTACTTCACAAGCTGGATTTAAACCGGTATGGAATAGTTTCACGCCAAGACTGAACTAGTTTCACGCCAAGACTGAACAGTAAGCAGACGAGATATATATATATATATATGCTTATATATATATATATATATGTATATATATATATATATATATATATATATATATATATATATATATATATATATATATATATATATATTACACACTTGTATCATTACAGATTTTGTCCAGTGTCATTTTATTATATGAATTTCTATATTTGTATCTGAGAAGGTTGTCACTAAGCTAGAATGGTCAAATTTGTGGCATAACATGGAATCTTAAAGGGAGAAATTACCCAAACTTGATCACGCAACTGAAAAAAGTGAATCTTTCCAAATTGATAGTGCCACAAAACGGTCCTTTCACGTAGATAGATAATCAGTTCAATAAAACTTAGTTATTCAGAGGAATGGTTTTTATGTATTAACCTCGCCTTTCTATCTTGAAAAAGTCACTGGCATTGAAATTTAAAACAAAATTTCGGTTTTTACAGGTGAATCCATTAAGCCAACGAAAGTTGATGACGTCACGATGCTGTTTTCGGATATAGTCGGATTTACTGCCATCTGTTCAACATGCTCCCCGATGACTGTAATTAACATGCTGAACTCTCTCTACACGCATTTTGATAAATATTGCGATTTATTGGATGTTTACAAGGCAAGCTGTTTAATTTTTTTTAATATAAGTACACTGGTGTCCAATATTTGTGTAATAAAAAATATAAGCCCACCGTAAATCAAAATTTTGCATGGGCAAGGATGTCTAAAAAAAAAATAACATCTTCGAAAAATTCTTAATATATGGTCCAGAAATAGGATACACATATACCGTCTCTTTTGGAGTTTTTAAGGGGTGGGGATGGGGGTGGGCAAGAGAGATAGTACTATCATTAATATTTGTACACTTTATTAGTACATTATCATTTCACCTTTGTTTTATGTGATAATTTAAATAGTGTATAGATTATCATAAGAATATGAAGGAGAGATTCAGAGACTCCAGGTGGCCGAAAGATATAAGGCGCTCGTCTATACAGATTACTGACACATCACCTCTGTCGACGTGGGTTCGAGTCTCAGGCTGGACTAACGTGGGAATGTGAGAAAGCTTATCAGCAGCTTCCTGTGAGTCGGTGGTTCTTCATGTAGTTTTCCCGGGTTCTATCTCCTGTAGAGATACAGGCCGCCATGCTTAATCTATCATGTGATGAAAAATGGCGTTTACCCCACAACAACAAGAAAATCCACCCACCTCTTCCCTTCATCGACAGCTTGAAAATGTTGGCTATAAACAATGGACACAAGATATCAGGTGAAAATAAAAGCTTACCAAAATCAATGTTTGATTTTCACTTTTCTTATAAAACAGGTCGAAACAATAGGAGATGCGTATTGTGTTGCGGGTGGTCTACACCGGCCGTCTAAGTTCCATGCACAACAAATTGCGTGGATGGCATTAAAGATGGTGGAAGCGGCACGGGCTGAGAAGTCACATGACGGTAACGTGATCAAGGTAAGTCAGATGTTTTTTGTCCGATTGAATGAGCCATTCAGTTGACATTAATAACCCCGTATATTGAATCAGTTCATAGAAATTTAAAAAAGATTGAATGAATGATTGTTGTTTTAGGAACACATGTGAAATGAATTAAATTATATCTGTAGTCAATATCCAGTATGTGAATTTACCTTTGATCTTTGCAATCAAGCTGACACAGATGCGGGCGACATATGGTTGAAAATGTTACGCTGCTTTGTATCAAATTTCATTGAACCTGGTCTACCTATACAAATCGACATTCTAACCTCTACAAATCTACGTCAAACCTATGTAAATCGACGTCTAACCTATGCAAATCTACGTCTAACCTATGCCAATCTACGTCTAACCTATGCAAATCAATGTCTCCGTGGCTTAAAGAACTCTCAGAATATTTAAATGTTGTTGGGATTTATATTTCTTTTTTTGCTGTGTTTTCTTTCCCTTTTTCCGTCTCTCACAAAAGTGTCCGGCTTTTGGTTTGCAGATGAGAATTGGATTGCACACCGGTTCTGTGCTTGCCGGGGTAGTTGGTTCTAAAATGCCCAGATACTGTCTGTTTGGCAACAACGTCACACTTGCCAACAAATTTGAATCTGGAAGCGAAGCCACACGAATTAACGTCAGTCCTACAACCCACAGGTACGTTAAGGAGTGGTTTCTACCTTATGCATGTACCACAAGAGATATTTCTGGAGTATATTATTTGAATTTAGTATGCTGCAAAGAAATCATTTCGATTTAAGACCATAACCGTTAATTCAAAGTTGTTAACGTCAAATATGATATTTCTAGTCAATAATACTGAATGTACTGTTTAAAATTTAGCATATAAATAAAATATTATTACTTTCGTAATCTATAACAATACTTAAATATAATTGTGATGCAAACTTTCATAATGGATAACATTGATAAAAATAACAATAGCTAATCTTTCAGGGGTTTCGAATTAGAAGTGTATGAATATGTTTTTATGATTCCAATATTTCTTGCAGCGTAAGTTATGCTCCCATTTAATTTAAATAATATTGTATAAAAGTTTCACGTGTTCAGGCAAAAAATTACTTATAAAACTGAGTGTCTCAGGTTTGCAGTTTTCAAACTCTTGTAGCGAAAAGGAAAATAAATTACAATAAGAGTATAAAAAAGAATAAAAAATAGAGGTCAAGAAAATTCAACGGCCGTAACCATAGCTATTTGATAATATAATAGTTTTCCGCATATTCTAGTCTGCTGATTACGACGCCTGGATTCAGATTTACACCCCGATCAAGGGACTGCCTACCGGAAGGTTTTCCTGAGAAAATTGCAGGCACGTGCCATTTTCTGAACACTTATATCCATCCGGAAGCAGGAGCCAGAAAGTGCAATGACATCCGTGATCACATCAATATGGCAGTCAAGTTTTACAAGATCAAAGAACACTGATAAATTGTGAAATGTGTGAGCCTTATAGATGACAGACTTCAAATTCAGGGTGGATTATATTTTATTAATTAATTTCTTCACAAAAATAGTGCAATTCTTACTTTTAAATAAATTATTCTAATTATATGCACACAATTTGACAGTGTACATTTCTCATGCCTTTTAACTCTACTGGTCGTAGACCAAAAGAACTTATGGGATGATCTTCCGTTGTCTGTCGCTCCTGTCCGTTAGCACATGTTGTTATCCGAAATGACTTGGAGGATTGCCATTAAACTACACACACACACACACACACACACACACACACACATATGCATCCTATGGTCTAGTTGACCCCACATAAAAACGGTGCTGCCCAGACATAAAATATGGCCGCCACAGCCATCTTGTTATCTTGTTTTTGTTACCCTCATGAATGGATGGTTATATCAACATGGGTTTTCATTAACAGACTTCTTATAATGTCTTTTTCTTCTTTAATAAAGCGGTGCCGATTTGAAATCCAAATAGACGCCACACAGAAGTCATCTTGAAGATTTTTTATTGCAATTTCTCCTGACAGAAAGTCATGTAAACTTGAAGATTTGCATCAAAAGACTCTTTATGATGTCCAGTTGGATTTAAAGGAAAAAGTGCCGATCTGAGATCCAGTATGGTCGCCACACAGCGGCCATGTTGAAAATCTTGTTATCGCTACTCTTTCTGAATAGATGGTCGTATCAACATAAGGTTTTCATCGAAAGACTTTTTATAGTATCTACTTTGATCTAAATAGAATGTTGTTGAGCTGATCTGCATTAGGGCCGACACATCAGCCACATGGAAAATCCTGTTATCGCTACTCATCCTAAACGTAAAGTCATTTTTGACGTAGGGTTGTACCCCGAACAGAAATTCATATAGACATGAGGACTGCAGCAAAAGACTTCTTGTGATGTAAATCATATTGATGTAGAGTTTTACCAAGACTTCTAGTCTAGTTGATCCTAAAAGAAAACGGTGCCGATCCAATTTCTAACATGGCTGCCACAATAGCCAGCTTGAAACTCTTTTTGTAGCTACTTCTCCTGAATCAATGCTCATAAGAGCACGGGGTTTGCATTACAAGGCTTTTTATAACGTTTTGATCTTAAATTAAAATAGTGCTAATATGACGTCCACGTTGAAAAAAAAAAAAAAAAAACTTGTTTTCGCTAATCTCAAATGGAAAGTCATTTGGACATAGGGTTTTGATGAGAAGAATCCTTGTAGTGTCTAGTTGACCCGAAATGGAATTGACTAGCCCTCAATATGACCACATTGGTGGCTATCTTGAAAGCATTGTTATCTCTATTCCTTCCAAACGTATGACTATATCATAATGGGGTTTTCATTAATAGACTTCCTATAGTACCTAATTTGTCGTAATAGTACCAGTCGTATATTCAATATCGGTGCCACGAAGGCTTTCTGAAAAGTTTTGTTGTCACTACTCCCCTTGAATGGATTATCATTGTGATATGGGGTTTTCACCCAAATACCTCTAATGATGTCGACTTTGTCCTAAATGAAAATGGTGCCATGTTGACATCCAAAATGTCCACCATCTTTAAAATCTTGTTATCACTGAAGAATATCAGAGATGGTTTCAGCACTCAGCAGCTAAATGGAAGAAATAGTCTTATCTTGAATTGTTGGAAACTCTTTTCGCACGGTAGAGCATCAGTTTCTTCGAAGGACTCTTGTTTCAAACAATGTAATTGCATATATTGACCCATGATATATAATTGTGCATGTTTGTTCGTACGTGGTGGTCATTTCTACATTTTACTGACGGTACTTTTTGATGGTAAGATGACAGTTAGATAATTACTTTGCCTGTTGTTATATTTCTTCCTTACAATAAACTTGGACAACTAAATTTAAGGATAATGAACCCATTAGATGGCTCTTAATGAAACCAGCAATTGATTAAGTTCTTGTCTCCATGAGCTTCGTTAGGAAATATTTTCCATGCATTATCTGTTCCATACACCTAGAGAGTTAAAAGTCAGTCTAAATACTTTTAAAATATCCACCCCCCATTCTCTCTCTCTCTCTCTCTCTCTCTCTCTCTCTCTCTCTCTCTCTCTAACATAATAATTTGTCAACTGCAAATGGAAAGGTAATACAATCAGAGTGATCCAAATGTGACATTTGTATCATTGATTGAAGTCTTTGAGTTGTAAATTATTCACCTGAAATCTTACACATGGTGCACGATCAGGACCATGCTATGTGATGATTTAATTTGATCTAGTTGGCGAATGGTCAGTATATCCACTGAACTGTTTAAGCATATTTCTTTTAATATACATATATGTTTGTGTCATTGGGTCTTAAATGGTCGACTGTGAGCAATGACACGATGGAAATGTTGTCCCTGAGAAAAGTCTGTTAGCATTACTTGTCCATCCACTTCATTTTCTAATGTAATTGCATTTGTCTCGTCTATGCTTTTTTGGAATATTTGGAACAATTTTGCTTGAGAAAGTCAATCGCCTCCACAAATTGTCATTACAGGAATCTTGAATTACGACTGTAGTGTTGAACGGTTTAGAATTTGAAAATGTGGGTCTTTGTTTTCTAATGTTGTTTATTTGTTGCTGGTTTTTGTTGTTGTTTTGTGTTTTTTGTGTTGTTATTTATGAGGAGAAAAACGCTTTTGAGTCCAAATAATTTTTACAAGCAGTCTGGTTTGGTGACCTAGAACCCTATCAATGCCATTGTAACGTTCGAATCACAACATCTGAAGAGACGCGGCAATTGTAATAGTGATATTCTTTGCATGGGCAAACTACTGCATATATTGACAAACTGCTACAAGACACTGACAAACTATTAAAAGACACTGACAAACTACTATATGATATTGGAAAACTACTACTAATTGAAATCGACAAACTACTACATGAGACTGACAAACTGCTATATGACACTGAGAAAATACTACATACCATTGACAAACTACTACATGACATTAACAAACTACTACATGACATTAGTAAACTACTACATGACACTGACAAACTACTACATAACATTAACAAACTACTACATGACATTGACAAACTACTACATGACATTGACAAACTACTACATGACATTGACAAACTACTACATGACATTAGTAAACTACTACATGACATTAACAAACTACTACATGACACTGACAAACTACTACATGACATTAACAAACTGCTACATGATATTAACAAACTACTACATGACATTAACAAACTAGTACATGACATATGAAAACTACTACATGACATTTGAAAATAAATCCTGGTCTAATTGTTATGCCCTTATCTACACTCATCGATAGATTTACAGCCATTATCTACACTCATCAATAGACTTAAAGCAATTATCTACACTCATCTTTAGACTAATAGCCATTATGTACACTCATCGATACATTTACAACCATTTCATTTGAAGAAAAAAAACAAGAACAAACAAATGGAAATTAGTTTCAGTGGATATGAAGTCGAGCAAAGCTTGAATATTTGTGTAGTGAAAGTTCTAAGAGGAATATTTAAAGTCAGCTCTCAAATGTATTACTGTCTATCACTGACAAACGATCTTAATACATTCTACGATGACTTGAACGGAAAACTTATGTATGCATGCATGTATGTATGTATGCATGAATGTATGTATGTATGTATGTATGTATGTATGCATGCATGCATGTATGTATGTATGTGTGCATGAATGTATGTATGTATGTATGTGTGTATGTATGTATGTATGTATGTATGCATGCATGCATGCATGCATGCATGTATGTATGTATGTATGTATGTATGTATGTATGTATGTATGTATGTATGCATGCATGTATGTATGTATGTATGCATGAATGTATGTATGTATGTATGTATGTATGTATGTATGTATGTATGTATGCATGCATGCATGTATGTATGTATGCAAAAGTATGCAAATATATGGCTAAGAGGCATGTTACTTCCTACGTGGATACACAATAAAGCGTACAAAACCGATGTACCAAATTAGATCATTTCACTTTTGACGGACTTTGGTTAAGTTACTCGTTTAAGTCATGCAGCGTAGCTCGCGAGTAAAATACAAAAGTCCCCCATCGCAGTGCAGTTTGACATTTCTCAAGCTTCAGTGACTTTAGTCGTTTTCTTGGGAATTTTAGGCGGCATAGTCACCGCAATTGATAAGTCGATGATTTTGAATGGTGTTTGTGTTTGTGTTTTTGTTTGTGTTTTGGATTTTTAACGTAGCTTTAACAATATTTCAGTCATATTGCTACGATCTCTGCAATGTGACAGTTTATAGGGATGTCTTGCTCTGGGACTCTCTAACTAATAACGCCTTTCCACCACACGATGGTCACTATGATCTGTATTTCATGCTTGCTTCATCTCCATGTGTTATTTATGTTTCCATTTTCTCGATGGTAGTACATTAACCTTTATGTTAATTTGTGTATTGTATTGTATTTAGAGGGCTGAGTAAAAGTGACTGGAGTTCACCATGTATACTTGTTCCGAAACCAGATAATACTTTCCGCATGTGCACTAATTATAGAAAGGTGAACAGTGTGACAAAAACAGATTCATTTACATTACCAAGAATCGATGACTGCATTGATAAAATTGGAAATGCCAAGTATGTCACCAAATTTGACCTTTCTCTAAAGATTTTGGCAAATTCCACTGACGGAAAGGGCAAAGGAAATTTCGGCATTCATGACTCCAGATGGACCTTATCAATATAAAGTAATGCCGTTTGGGATGAAAGGTTCACCTAGTACTTTTCAACATTTAATGAACATGATTACATCTGGTCTAGATAATTATGATGCTGACATCGATGTTGTCATCATCTACAACGACACCTGGAAAGATCATTTAGCGACAATTCGGAAATTTTCTGACAGACTCACTGATGCAAGTTTGACAATTAATTTATCCAAAAGTGAGTTTTGCCGTGCTTGTGTAATATTTCTAGGACACATCGTAGGACAAGGACAAGTTAAACCTATAGATGCTAAGGTCAAGGCTATCTCTGAATTCCCTCTACCTATCAGTAAAAAGCAACTGATGCGATTTTTAGGTATGCTGGATACTATCGGAAATTTTGTTCCAGTTTTTCCTTAATTGCTGAACCCCTGACAAATTTATTGAGCAAGAAAACCAAGTTTCATTGGTCTAAAAAATATCAAGAGGCTTTTAATTAGTTAAAGGCTATACTTAAAAGTGCACCAGTTCTTACAGATCCAAATTTCAGTCAATCATTTAAACCGTCCGTTGATGCAAGTGATGTTAGGGTTGTAGCAGTATTGATTCAAGAAGATAAAAATGGTGCTGATCATCCAGTGTGCTATTTTTCTAAGAAATTAAATAGGCACCAGAGAAATTATTCAAAAATCGAGAAGGAATGTTTGGCTTTGATATTGGCATTACAACACTTTGAAGTTTACATTAGTTCAGCTCCTTCTCCGATTATTGTGTTTAGTGATCACAACCCACTTACTTTCATCGGGAAGATGAAAAACAAAAAGTAGAGATTATTAAGGTTGAGTTTGTTGTTACAGGAATATAATATTGACATCAGGCACATCAAGGGAAAAGACAATTTAATAGCAGATGCACTTTCACGTGTATAGAAATATATTGTTTCATGTATACTTTGTGTCATTCATAAGATTTGATCTTATTCTTTTTTACCACATGCATATTGGGCCCCGAATGGCCGAGTGGTCTAAAGCGCTCACCGTTACGGATCACTTCCATCTCATTTCTGTCTGCGTGGGTTCGAGTCTCGGGCTCGGCCAATGTGGTTATGTGAGAAAGCTTGCCGGTAGCTTCTCGTGGGTCGATGATTTTTGCCGAGTTCTCCTGGGTTCTTTCTCCACCATTAATACTGACCGTCATGTATAGCCTATCTTGTGCTGAAAAATGGCGTTAAACCCTATAACAGCAACAACAACCACATGCATATTTGACCTATAGTAAAATGAAAGCTTTATTGTATAAATCTTTCTTTTTCTTTATGAGGGGAAGTGTTATGTATATTTAAATTAATTGTTTATCTGTTAGTTTTTAGTTTTTTAATTTCATTCCACATTATTATAATTTAACATTGGATACTGGACTTGACCTTGTCCAAAATTTAGTTCATTTGTGCTTGACCTGATTGTATTCTTTTATTTTTTTAATTTCATTTATGTAAACAACTAATAATAGATTCATTATTCTCTATGTGTATGCGATTATTAACAGAATTATTATTCAGGTAAACAAAGAAGGAGTAAATATGTTGATCAGGGTCAGGGTTTTGGAGATTCCAAAGTGAATTTTATAGGCTATTGTGTTGTAAATAAACAAAGCTCATTAGATCATTCTAGAATGTTATTTTCCAACAAGTAATGGTTGTTTTTAGAAAATGCTGATTATGACCTGAAGTCAAGCAGAGAACTATATTATCTTGTTACTATGAGGATTTTACCAGTTGTGCTTTAACATCTAGCATTTTAAGGTGTATTATGTTGTGACCAGTTCGGGCTGAGTTTTATTTTCTTCAAATTATTGAATTCAAGTGATTATTTTCTCTCTAGAAATACAAAAGTGCTCAGAAAAAGTTCTTGAATAAAGACATTCATTAGAATTTATACTGATTTCAAACCTGGAATAATATTTCTGTGATTAAACAAGAGACTGTTGACACATCAGTACTTTGTAGGCTATAACAGACACGTCATCGCCTTCGATTCTGTCTCTTTTTGGGACTTAAACTGAGTTTTATTCAGGACTTTTTATTACTAGGACTTGTGTCTTTAATTCTTGGATTAGTTTTGTATTTAATTGCAATACCATAAGTTCTTTTTTCTTATTTTTCACTTTGTATTCTAGGGAAATAAATTATTTATTAACAATGCTTGTTGTCTTCACTCTTTTCAGTTACTTATTTTAAGAGCATAGACTCGTAACACTGATACTGAAGTAAGGTGTTCAATTTCCCAACCTGGCTACCTAAGGACGATATATGGTATGTGGATACATCGTGATGCGTATTTCACTAGTTATCGAAGCACGTTAGAGTAATATAAATTTCACGATTAAATGACTTTCTTTTATCTTAGTTTTCGTTTTTACCTCAGTTTCTTGTGTGCTGATGGTTACTGATTCATGCAACTTTATTCGTGAATACGTTATGTTCGTTAAAAAACCAAATCGCCAAAGAGTGGAGCAGTTTAACGTCTACTTCACTCTTCACTGACTTTAATATTTACGAGTTCGTCAGTTTATTGGGCACTATTAGCCGCTGAGTCACATAAATCAGTATGTCGATGTCTCGTGTTGGAGCAATATCTCACGATAAAAAGGTCACTATCACCTGTATTTCATTTGTTTTATTTTAACTTCTGTCAGTTCAACCCCATTACTGATAAACTTTGTGCAAACATACACTTCGATGAGTTCAACACAGTATCTGCCAAAAGTAGATCACTAGGAGTTCGACAACTAGGTCGAATTCGATAACCGAAAGCTTTTGCTCTTTACAACATTTTCGTTCATATTTATCTTTATACAAACACACGGCGTCTTTCTCTCGGCGTCTTTCTCTCTCTCTCTCTCTCTCTCTCTCTCTCTCTCTCTCTCTCTCTCTCTCTCACACACACACACACACACACACACACACATATACACAATTAATATGAACTTTGTATAACTGATCCTTTCTAACATGTCAACAATTAACATATATAATTATAATTTTGTTAATTTATAAAGCTTTGTAGCATATAAATTGTCAATTTTATTTTTCTGTGTTGACAGCTTAGTGTCTTAAATCCGAAATGTTTATCACCATTTTCTGTGATAGTGTGTTTCATATTTCAACTACTACATTGTTACTGTTTGTTGTTTTCTTTACGGGTGACTGCCATATTCGTTCAGGAAAAGACTGCTTACTGTTAACCACGGATTTTAAACAACAACAACAAAAATTATTTAAAAAAAACACACACACAAAAAAAACGTTCTTTTCTCGCCTAGGTGTTGACATTTATTGGATAGGCTTTTGTGTATCACTTTGGAACATACTATTAATGCATGCTATATTTTCACGTGGACATTTACATTCTAAAGTTAATTGCCGTTCCCCCTTTCCCCATCAAATAAAGGATAACGATATATATATATATATATGTATATATATATATATATATATATATATATATATATATATATATATATATATATATATATATATATATATATATACTACATACATTAACAAATAACATGCATTTAAAGTGTTGGTATATCAAATTGTGATCCGCCCATGGCGCAATAATACGCATATATAAACATTCTCGCGAGCGTCTGCAGTTGATTCTAGATCAATGATCAATTTCCACACATTAGTTAATAGTGACGTATGAAAAATAATGATGAAAAGTATTAATAATCCCCGTTTTCTAAATTAATTTAATATGGTACACATTTTCATCACAATCCTTTCTGCTTTCTGTTCTCCCCTCCCCTCTCAAGCATAACAGACAAACTGCTCAGAAATGTGGAATGAAAGAGAAAAGGAATTTGGGCTGGATTAAAACCTTGAAATAGAAATTACACCAAGTAACCTACAAGAATATGGTTCGTCCTAACGATACGTGTGCACTTTCCTCGGGATTTATCAACAGTGTTTATCAATGATACAATGTTGCAAACCAGTAAATTCCTCGGTTACGTGGTACACATAATGTGATATATTTAATGTAATGTTTTTATTATTATTATTATTTTTTCTTAAACATACCATAATGTTCTAAAAAATCGATTATTATTATTATTATTATTTAAATATGAAAATGTCCAAAGCTTTGTCTCTCTCTCTCTCTCTCTCTCTCTCTCTCTCTCTCTCTCTCTCTCTCTCTCTCTCTCTCTCTCTCTTGACCATGGTAGCAGGATACGGGCTAAAATCTATGAAATGGCGAACGTAGAGGAATTTCCAACAATATCTTTGGACTTATGAATGATGGTAAAAGTTAAGTCAAACCGACCAAAGCATGAGAGAGACAGACAGACAGACAGACAGAGACAAGAGTTTTAAAGTCAAACCGACGAGAGAGAGAGAGAGAGAGAGAGAGAGAGAGAGAGAGAGAGAGAGTCGGTTGTACTGTTGCTAAAGCAGAATAATGACTTAGATCAACTGTAAATATATTAAAATATTTTAATTACCTCTTGTTGGTTCGTCAGTTGGCTTAGTTTCTATTCCACATTAATCTCCATGCGCAAGTATTTGAATGGTGTAGCTATCCAAGTGTTGCTACTGCCCTACTTTTATCATTTAAACCATCTTTCATGTTTACATCATAAGTGTGTATTATATTGATTTAATCAATGTGGAGAAAAATAGAAACCAAGAAAAGAAAACAATCAACTTATCAATATGCAGAGGTGATTTTATATAGCCACTACGGCAGAGAACTACATTTTGTAGCGGACACACTAGGGGATGTGAGGAGTTCATTCACTAGGTCAATACACGGCTGCCTGTAGTAAATCTGAACTCCGTTCAAAGGGCAAATATATGTATTTGTATGTGATATAAATAAAATATATGTACAGTATGTACGCTGTATCATTGATATACCACTCGTTGTATAATTTTTTGATTAAAAGGAAACTCAGCAAGCTTCGTTTCCTTTTAATGAAAAATTTATACATCTCGTGGTATATCATTGATACAGCGTACATACTATACATATATTCTCTCTCTCTCTCTCTCTCTCTCTCTCTCTCTCTCTCTCTCTCTATATATATATATATATATATATGTAATTGTAATTTGTATTTTATTGGTAATAAACACTTATTACTTTTTATTTGTAATAAACACAATTATTACTTTTTATTTGTAATAAACAATTACCATTAAACATTTCAGTATTCTTGCAAAAACTAGCAAAATACAAACAAAATAATGCGTTGCTAACAATAAATTATTATTATTATTATTATTATTATTATTATTATTCTATTTGATAATTAATATAGAATTACAAACCTGAAAATGTATAAACCGATATTTTTTACTGTTGTTTCAGCATGGTTGTTTCTACCATCGGCCCACATGTTCCCAATGTACAATAGATAAGTTGCCGTGTATGGGTGCCAGAGTCGTAGGATTCTGTTTGTATATCCATAAATAACTCCACCCATATGTCCATTGTCGGTATTCCTCATTGCACTACAGAGACCTCCAAAGAAAAAGCCTTAATTTGCTCTTGATATAGCCTGCACCTGTGTATAATATAATGGTGTTTAATAAAACAATAAGGTATATAGAACGTGAACACACAGATAGAGAATCTAGAGCTATTAGTGATAACTGAATTGCATCGGACTCCGCTTACTGAATTTGCTGAACAGGGTTCTAAGTAGTGGAACTTGTGTAATGATACTAGAGTTAGCAGAACGGGCAGGCATGGGCAATAACTCCTCTGAAAGATTATATGTATTGCTGGAAATCCTACTCATCCAAAGTTTTATCAGCATAAAGTGCGTGATAAATTGTGGATGAAATGCAACATTCCTTGGCATAATTATGCTGCGATAAATCAATGTTAGGAGGAAGGACAGCATGAGCCACAACTCTTGTAAATGATAATGTGAAGAAATGGAAAAATGGTTTATTCAAGGCTTCGACAACATAAAGCTGCAAGCCAAATATGATTAAAACCTAAAACTCCTTGGCAAAGTAAAGCTGCAGAAGCCAAATTAAGGACTATTTATCAGGGGCCATAACTCCTGCAAGCAAAGTTGTTTTAAATCCTTAAAATCAAAATGATTAAGTTATCAGTGCGTGTTAAATTTGACTGAAATCCAAGAATATTATACACAAGTATGTTGCAGAAACCAGCGTTAGGAGGATTGAAAATCATGGGCAGTAACTCCTCTAAATGGTTTTGTGAAATGCTGGGAATTCAGTTCATTGAAGTTCTTAAGTAATATAAAGGTGCACGCTAAATTTGGTTGCAAATGCTTGGCAAAATTATGCGTCGGAAACGCAAATTCAGGAATCATGTAAGATAACTCCTGTAAATAATGACATTGGAAATAAAACTCATTAAAGCTCTCATCAATATAAAGATGCATGCCAAATATGCGTGAACTCCAACAATCCCTGGTAATGTAAGGCCACGGAAACCAAGGTCAGAACGACGGACAAAGGTACATAACTCGTGTAATTGATGTTTTGGAAAGCTGGAAATCGAACTCTTTCAATGTACAATAATTATTAAACAGCTCGCTAAATTTTTATGAAATCAAACAAATCCTGCAGAAACCAAATTTAGGAAAACGGGCAGTCAGGGGCCGTAACTCATGTAATATGACTCAAAGTCTCATAACTACAGAGCAGCATATTAAATTTGATTCAGAATGCAACAATTCAGTTACAGTTACCACCAATCTATTGACGGTCGGGTAGACAGACGGACATATGGACAAAGTGATTATTGTAGGGCTCCCCCGACCTCTTGGAACGAGAGTCTAATAATTTATTGACAATAGAAATTATATTTTAAGCACGTGTTCAAGGCATTGGAGGTACTTGGGAGTAAGGACATTAGTGGACATTAGTGGACACACGGAAAGCAATCCCTGATATGGCGATTGAAAGTAATAGCAGAAAACCTTTCCTTGACCTTCCTGGCCCAGACACCAATGTTGTGTATATATGACTGATGGCCAATTTATAATATTGGTAAGGAAGAGCAATTTTCAGATTTTGTAATGAGGTATACGTATAATACCACCAACACGACCAGTAATCAGAAATCCAGGTAAGCCAGTGTAAAACACCGTGGGTTATGTTTCTTGAACAATTTAAGGGAGATGAAATGATAATTTAGTGTTTAAAGTGTGAAAGGAAAGTTCCTAGTGGATTCTTACGTGTATAACGATGAATCATATTGTCAGAAAACCCATTCCGTGTGTGGGTTTTGCTTTCTTTATTGCTGACCTTCTGGTTCCGTGACTTCGAACTAAGTGGCAAATGACACATCTTGCATCGGACAAAAAAATCACGAAAACACATACGCCCTGGAAAATAACATTTATTCTGCTGGTGTCGTGGGTTCCTGTGTACACAGACACGCACAATGTTTGTGTTAGTAAAATTATTAACAAATTATAAAATAAACAACACCAACACGTAGAATGTGTGACCGGTTTCGCTTTATTGCTTCATCAGACTGACTTTTTATTATTAACGTGTCGCATTAGATGACGTCATCAAAGTGTTTAATAGCACATTTGAATAATAATAGTGGTAATCGTGTTTGTAAATAGATGATGTCATATTAAGGCAAAAGCACAACTACAACATGTCTATTGCAGATAGATACTCTTCAGTTTTGGCAAATAGTCTGATCAGGCTGTGCCGTATAGGTCTAAACAAAACCCATCATAATTGGGGTCTGCTTTTGATTTTATTTCTGTCTAAAATAGCAATTGGACGGATTATGGAATTGTGTTGTAAATCTGTTATCATTTAATAAAATTTTGGTTTTGTTTCGAAACATGAAAGGTTTCTGTGCCTTTTTAACATGGCGTGTCTTCGTTGATATTTTATATTGTAGTTTCTTAAACACAATTCCTCCAAGTCCACCTACCCCATTTCATTAATTTGTGATATCTCAAAAGAAGATTCCTTATACAAAATCTTCAAACATTACTAGTACATATATTTTTATTTTCATGTAGCTATTTATTGCCAGAAATTATGGAGATTGGTTTTCAACCTCCCTTCCTTACTAGAAAAATGTTTAGTACAAGAAAATATTTGACAACATTCAAAACTAAAAATAAATTTGATCTGCAGAACAATTACAATATATTGTTCTTAATACATGGCATATAAATAAAAGTTCACCTAAACTAAAGAAAACCACATGCATTATTCTGATAGCTCATTCATGATACACACCTGAATGTCCACCTTGATAGGTTGAACACCGAGATTATGCTGAACTCGGACCATGGACTTGTTTGAATGGTTAACTTCCAAGTCAATCCAGTCACTGATGAAACTTGGTGGTCTCAAGGCAAACACTAATACACCTTAAATGAAATCGAGACTGTCTTTCAGATCTTCGGTAAAACAGCGAGTTTTGCTCAAAGCTTTTGCTCCATTTAAAAAAGAAATAGGATTAATTTTGCCTTGCCCAAATTTCGCGCGTGAAACTTAGAACATATTCGCCGTGTTTGAATTCGCGATGCTGTTCGTCTATTATTGTTAGTGTTATTATTATTATTATCATTATTAATCTTTAACGAAATTTTAATGGACATTTTTATTTCCACGCAGTTTTTATGGATCGTACATGTCTTCGATCAGCATATCAACACAATGTTTTCATATTTATAAAATAATAGAAAGCTTGTCAAACAATTTAAGTTCTGAAGATATTTAAAGTTTCCCTATTACATACAATTTTCATCGTCCAAAACCAAAGAACAACACTTAGAATGAGAGCTGATAGAAGTGAAGAGGCGAGTAATAGTCCAATAATATCCCTGTATCTGATGTTTGCTCACGGAGAGCTTGCTAAACATGTATCGAAGTCTTTTATCAGCATTCTGAGATATTCCTTTATTCGTCTCCCTTCCTCCAATTGCAGTAATGTCGGCGAAAGTAATCAGGGTCGAGTGTTTGTCTCATAGATGAGACAGAAATATCGACATCAAGCTTTATCAATTCTTCTACAGTGTTTCAAGATTAAATACAAATCATTCATGGTAATAATGAACATTTGACTGTAAATTTAATCTGGCATAATACCTATCATATACTGACACAACAAAAGATTGCAACAAAGTATATAATTAGTCAAAAAATACCTACATCGTCCAAATGCCTTTATAATGAAGAAACAATCCGATAATATAACTGTTTTCAGTGCAGTGCAGTGCAAGGATGTTGCAATCCGTGCAATCTAAAAAGAAACTTTTTTTTTTTCCTGGAATGATGGCAGACATTATGTACTACTTGCATTGTGCATTAGAAAGCTTGCAAAAATGTTATGCCACGAAGAAAGACAAACGTTGAAGCTCATAACTTGCAGAGATCTTCGCAAAAGGAAACATTTTTTTAAAAAAGTATTTGTACTGCCTACAACAAACTTTTGTTGAATCTTTATGTAATTTTCCATTCAAAGTATTTGACAAAGATTCCTCTATAACACAAACAGAAAAAATGCCATTATCTCCATCGCAAGATCTCAGATATGTTTCCTTGTAAACTGTATAACGATAACTCGTCATACATTCTTCCAACAGTACACCAAAAATAGGAGGAATATTCAGACATGCATTAAATTTTCTCTCTCGAAATATTAATTACTTTTTTCATGAAAAGTTAGTTAAACAAAAGAATGAGACTGAATTTAAGTTTTGCGTGATATCTAAAGGGTATCTTACTGAGAAGCTGTGAATGATTACATAATTCTTATTTATCTAAATTCTGTTAAGTTTGTAGCAAGAAACAAGATCTTGCATTTACTGTCCATAACACTCTAGATTCCAAAACTGTCTACACCGTTTGTTTGGGAAGAAACATGAGGATGGCGGCAGTATACCACTTATAACATATTATTGGTGAAAAAGTCTCAAAATCACCAACGTTTGAAATTGACCTCCAACCTTAAAATTACATTTCTTAAACGCTTTTTTTTTTACGCATCATCATGTGTGTGTAATTAATAGCATATATAAAAAAAATTTTCTTCTCTATATTACTTACCTTTTGTGAGAGCATGAATAGCACATATCCATAAAATACTTCCTGCAGTGACGCCCCTGTTTTGCAACTTTCTTTTTGCCAGCACACAGTATTAAAATTCCGAGAGCTTACGCGTTCATAGTAAACGGACAAGTACGTGTCAGTTTTCATAAAGTATTTATGTTATTAAAAAGTACTCAGGTTATGAAACAATCAAAATCTATTTCGCACTTAAAATTTTATCATGGAACAGACAATACTTGTCATTCTACCGATGTACTTCCGGTTAGGCATTTGTCTGTTGCATGGACTCGGAGACGTGTTGTATAAAGTTAATGGATTAGCCTAAAAGTTAACAACTTTGTCGGCTGAAATGTTTGTTGATCAGTCGCTCATATGTAAATTTGTCTTGCGATATTGACTAGTATATTAAATATTCTGATTTTTCAGTCGTGTTTAATGCAGAAATAAATGACTTTTAATCGACCGCTTCACAAATAGTTCAGCTGAGATGTTGAAGTGACAGTCAATGCTTCTCACCGATCTTTATTCTATCAGTTTTTCAGTTTTAACAATCTACATAACAGTTTTGTCACTATTGTTTGTTATGCTTGTACAAATTTAGCAGCTTCGTCCACAAATTTGGTAAACAATTTTCAGCTGGAATGAATTTGTCTGAATACGGCATGTGTTGTACTCGACATCCTTTCTCTAGCCGCGACTTTCTCGAAATCGGCTCGACGATATTACTTTGAACTATTGCTACTATTAGAACGGGTCCCTAATTAGATACTGTCCAAGAAACGTTGAAATCAAAGTCCTCTAAGCTGGAGTACAATCAGTAAAAGCTAGTGATATAACTATTAACATTTGCATGTTTTTCATACTCATTCCCATAGCGCGCCACTTATTTCGCTGATTCCTCTTGACGAAATTCGTCAGGACTTCCTCTGTAGGTAAACTCTATCCTCTAGAGACAAACTATCAAAGAAGGGTCCATGTCAAAACTCTCAAGGGAGGCTCAAATGTGTACGTAAGATATAAAGTTTTTACGCCATGTGTTTTACTCGATCCCCTTTCTCTAGCTGCGAATTTCTCGAAATCGGCTCAACGAATTTTCTTCAAATTTTTCGTGTTCTAAGAAAGGGTCCCGAGCTTGATAATGTTCAAGAGGCGTTTAAATCAAAATCCTCTAAGTAGAGGTTGATTTAATACAAACTATTGCTACAATCTATTAACATTTACGTCTTTTCCATACCCGGTGTAAAAAGCACCGTTTATTTCGCTGATTGTTCTCGATGGAATTCGCCAGGACTTCCTTCATGGAAGGACTCTATAACATGGAATTAAAATATCAAAGGAGGGTCTATATCTAACTTCTAAAGAAGGGAAGTAATGTCTCAAATGTGAACGTAAGATATAATCTTCTTTCGGAATGTTTTCTACATGACCTCCGTTATCAAGCCTCGAATTTTTCGAAATCGGCTCTACGAATTTTCTTCAAATTTTTTTTCTACTGTATGAATGGTTCCCTAACTAGGCAACGTCCAAAAGGCGTTTAATTGAAACTCTTCTAAGCAGAGGTTCGATTCGTGCGAACTATTGATACAATCCATTAACATTTGCGTGTTTTTCATTCCCTGTACCCATCTGTCTCCCCCTGTTTCGTTGTTTCCTCTTGACGAAATTCATCAGGACTTCCTTTGTAGGTGGAGTCTATCCTCTAGAGATAAAATATCAAAGAAGGGGCCATTTCAAAACTTTAAAGAAGGAACGTAATGGTTCAGACGTGTACGTAAGATATAATCTCCTATCTCCATGTGTTGTACTCTTCCTATATCTAGCCGCGAATTTCTCAAAATCAGCTAGATGAATTTCTTCGAAATTTTTCCTACTGTATGAACGGTTCCCAAACTAGTTAATGTTCAAGAGGTGTTAAATTAAGAATTCTCTAAGTAGAGGTTAAATTAGTACAATTTCTTGACACAATCTATTTACATTTGCGTGTTTTTTTTATACCCAGTACCCATCGGACGCCCCTTGTTTCGTTGTTTCCTATCGACGATATTCGTCAGGTCTTCCTTTGTGGATGGACTGTATCCTATAAGGAAGAAAAATCAAAGAAGGTTCATTGTTAGAACTCTTTAAAGAGAGGACGTAGAGGCTCAACTGTATACGTAAGATATACTCTTCGTATCGCATATATTGTACCTTAACTTTTTATCTATCCGCGAATTACTCGAAATCGTCTTCACGAATTTTCTTTTCTAACGTTTCCTACAGTTAGGACGTGTCCCTATCTAGGAACTTTCAAACAGCTGTTGAAATAAAAATTCTCTATGTAAGGGTTTAACAATCAAAATGTTTGGCTGCAATATGTTCATAGACCGTAACGGTTTTTAATACTGCTGGTATCCCTAAAGACCCTCTTAGTTTTCTGCTTGCTTTAGACGAACACTGTCAATGATTCTTTTGGGGGTCAGATATATCCATACCTAGAAGATATCGAACAATGATTGATGTCAAAATCATTTTAGGGGTGGGCTGTAGGAATCAGATCACAATTCTTAGTTACGAATGTAGTCTCAGTCTATTTTTTGAGCATTTTCCCCCGTCTCCTTTTTGGTGGTGATACAAGAGATATATTTAAGCATTCTTGGTATGGATTGAAAGGTAATTGTTTATTCTTTAGAATATGACCTTATCGTGTGGTTGTTTGTGTGTATCTCGGCGACAGTGCACTGAGTAAAAAGGTCATGGTGATGATCTGGAAGTGAAATCTGTGTTCCATTGCACGCTGCTTTGTTTACAGTCCAGCCTCTCCAAGAAATGCCTGTGAAACTATGACAAAAACTTCACCGTGAAGTCGTCTTTGAAGGTATTTTAGATTAATATATGATTTGTATTGATTTTGTCAACAGTGGAAAGTTCAGTACAGAGAAACAAATGTAGAGAATATAAAATAAAATAAAATTGTGTTCTGAGTCCTGATTAGTGCAGTATTGATTAAAGTTTATATTGGTATAAAATGTTTATTATTAATGATATACACATGCTATTTTAATATCTTGTGTATATTGACTTTGAAAATAGAAGAATGAAAGTTTTAAAAAAATAATTTTTATTTAAAAAATTTAAATGATTTATTATTTTTAAAAAATTAATTTAAGTTTCCCCCCAAAATGCACATATATAATATTTATTGGGAATTATATTAAATATTATCAGCACTTATGTATTCCTACACCATACTGAACCTGCAATGATGGATATTTGTCAAAATTTGTCAGAGAAAATATCTTTGTAAGTCAAAATGAGACCTTCATTTAAAATACATGAAGACAAAATTATATTAGGTATTGTGCCTTTATGTCATTCAAACTTTTGAATTATGTTTAAAAATTTGATCTTAATAACTACATTGTACATATCCCACATAAGCAAATCTCCATCCTTATTTACAGGCCTCGGGGATCAGAATTTCACGTTTAGTGTATGATATATGATCTATTGGTACCTATAGTTGATCTGTGTGGCCACATTTGGAGGTATTCACTTGCAATATCCAAAATTGCTGTTTCCATCATGAGTTAATATTGCTTATAGTAATATGTTTTAATTTAGTACATTGTCACTTGACTTACCTGTATACTGCTATGTCCTACTCTTTACACCAAGCCTCGCCGTCCCCACATTGCCTTAAACTTGGAAATACATAGCATACCTAATTAGTTATGTAACCATTTAAATGACTAAATATTCTTCTAGAAACCTCACATATTTTTGGATGAATTTATCACTTTAATACATGCCCATTGCTTCACATTTCTGAGTGTCACTATGTCAAGTTTAATATTTTCCCCATGCTTGCACCCTTAATGGTACTAACAGCTGCCTCGCTTGGCGCTCAGCATTAAGAGGTTAGTGTTAGGACTGGTCGGCCTGGTGTCAGGATAATGTGACTGGGTGGGACATCATGCTACATGTCTGCGGCATGATGCCCCAGTGCTAGACATCACTATAAACTGCCACACTGCAGACATCGTAGCGATATGACTGAAAAATTGTTAAAGCTACGTTAAAAATCATAATCACATCACATCACATCAGCACCCTTAATGTCATTTTAAAATCTCCATTATCTAACACAATTTAACTTCATTTGCCTACATTTGACTGTTTTATAGAATTAAGTGAAACATGTTATATCTTTTCAGGTCTCGCCTGGTATCTGGAACAAAGTGTTAAAGGAGGCGCTCACCAGTTATTATGTACTTTTGAGAGAGTGACGTATGTAAGGTGAAGTTGTTTGCATTTAAAACATTTACAGTGGAGAGAATGTTGGCATACCTTTATGCTACTTTGATGTAATGTGACTGACATTTCTTTGGATATTGTACTTTTGGAAATTTTAAATGATCTTCGCACATTGCGAACTAAAATGACTGCTTCCTTGTGCTCCAAAAATCAGCCTGAATTTGTCTAAAGTACACTATCCTTAGCAGCTATTAAAATAGGGAAAATGAATTTTGCCAGACTAGACAATACCAGCTTCTGAAAGTGCAATGAATGAATTACCAAATATATAAAATGAAAAAAAAAAGTTATCGGCTCTTTTTTTCACAATTTACCTCTGAAGTTCAGGAAGTGAAAATGACCAAGTGGAGCTAGCACTTTTTTGAAAGGTGCACATCTGGAGTAAGGCCAAGCTGTATATTCTATAACCCATATTACACACATCAATCATACACCAAAATAAAGGGAATTAAAGGTTCTTTTAACAATACATAAGTTATACAAGGTCTCTTTTAAATAGCCAGTGTAACTAGTGAGGAAACCCGGCGGAATTCTTTTTCTTTAAAATTCTAACCCTATGCAAAATACGAAACTGTAGAGCGCCACCAGAGCTGGATTAGTTTGGAAGCTCTCCAGTAGTCAGGTGGTGATGGCAAGGTTTCATAAGGACAAGTAAAATGTACCGCCATAAGTGACCAAGCTTAGTTCACTACGCTGATATATAGCACCTCAAAGACATGATTTAGGTCTTCATGAGAGAGATCAGCACCATTTTACAGTAAGGTAAAGTCTCCATGGAACTGTATTTTCCTATCACATTGTCGCCTTTCGTGGTTATCGACATTAAAATGAAATGCATTTATGCTATAAAACATGATATTGGTCCCATCAAAATTTTAAATGTGAGTGCGCTATTATTTATACGAACAACTGCCCAAGTACCTGACACAATAAAAATGGAACATAGCACCTGCCATTGTTTCTTTAGTGTGCACACCTATATGCATTCGAACAAGCAGATTGCAATTTACGGCAAAAATCACTGCGTGCTATCTTGCTTCACTACCCCTGGGATAATGTTATCGGTTGTACAGACCCAATCTACCATTTGTTTTAAATATCATTCATTAGCCAACTTTGCTGTCTAAAATTTTCAGTTTGAATTTTAAAACTTGTATGAAAATTTAAATTTTCATTAAAATTTAGTACTTTAAATTTAAATGTTTATTTAAATTGCCATGAGAATTTAATTTATCAATATTTTTATTTTGAATATATTGTCAATCAGACCGCATCTTCTGTTACAATTAAGTTTTTACTGGATTGAAAAATTCCTATAATTAAGGAAGATATAGCAAATTTAGTTTTGGCGTCTCAAGAGCATGGGCCAAAACTTGCACTCTGTGGAACACCAGCACTACACACTTTCCGACAGCTGTAACATGTCTTGTTTGCTAGGAAATTCAAAAAGAATTAATGTATAAAGTTGAAATAGCTGTAACATGCAAATATAAATGTTTGACTAAAATTGGCCATAAATAATTTCGCCTGACAGGAATCAGATCACAATTATTAGTTCCGGTTCGATACCTACGAATGTAGTCCGAGTCCATTGTTAAATCATTTTTCCCCGTCTCCTTTTGGTGGTGATACAAGTGATAAAAGAGTTAGATTTAGGCATTCTTGGTATGGATTAAAAGGTAATTGTTTATTCTTGAGAATATGAGCTTATGGTGTGGTTGTCTGTATAGGTTTCCGCGACAGTGTACAGAGAGGAATAAGATCTTGGTGTTGATCTGGAAAAAGTGAAATCTGTGTTCCATTGCAATTTGCTTTGTTTACAGTCCAGCCTCTGAAAGAAATGCCGGTGAACCTATGACAAGAACTTCACCGTGAAGTCATCTTGGAAGGTATTTTAGATTAACATATGATTTGTATTGATTTTGTCACACAGTGGAAGGTTTAGTATTGAGAAATCTAGAGAGTCCTGTTGGAACCAGATATGGACTGAAGAGGTAATTTCCTAATGGACTTTGTTTTAACTGTCATATATTGATCTCCGT
Source organism: Megalonaias nervosa (assembly GCA_016617855.1). Lineage (NCBI taxonomy): Eukaryota > Metazoa > Mollusca > Bivalvia > Unionida > Unionidae > Megalonaias > Megalonaias nervosa. The sequence goes on along the minus strand of JAECUM010022289.1, from coordinate 11,293 downwards.
ATTCATGGAAATCGGGTCTTTAAACTTTTCCTACAGTTGGAAGAGATCCCTAACTAGATATAGTCCAAGACTGGGCGTTGAAATCAATATCCTCTAAGTAGGGGTTCAATAATTACAATCGATTCAAACGATCCAAATTGAGCGTATTTTTCATACCCGATGCCCCTAGCTTGCTCTTTCTTTCGCTGATTTCTGTCGACGAGACTCATAAGGACTTCTTTAGCGGCTCGACACTATCCCCAAGAGACAAAATGTCAAAGAAAGGTCATCTTTAAAGAGGGGACGTAATGGCCCAGCTATACAAGTAAGATATAATTTTCTTGAGGCATGTGTTGTACCCCCGTTTATGGAGCCTCAATTTCTGGAAATCGGCTCGAGGAATTACTTTTAATGACTTGGGCTTCTGTTGGAACAGATTACTGAATAGAAACTGTCCACGAGACGTTGACATCAAAATCGTCTAGGTACGGGTTTAATTCGTACTAAGTATTGATAGAATTGATTCACACTGAGCGTGTTTTCATACCCTTACCCGTATGCTTGTTTCCCCAGTTCCAAAGACTTTAAGACAACAGCAGATGTCAACTGAAGGCTTCCTAAACTCGTAAATACTTCAAATAATTCTCCTCTAAGCACATTATGACCACACAGGAGAAATCTTCAATTTCACACTTGAATATTTTTTGCGGTTTCACGTCTGTTTGAGTCATTAATAAGCTTTTCTAACCGAATACTAATCGTTCACGCCATGCACTACAAGACAGGACTCAAACACCTAACACAACTAATTAATCCTATCTCAAATTACTAAATATATATATCCAACAATATCCTAACCCCTTTCTACACTAAGTCCGTGATTTGTCTCCATTCAGCTTTTTATAGCTGGTACCAAAAGAACACTCTTATTTCTCCATCTGGGTTAGAATAATACCAATGCATGCCCTGAAGAGCTTTTAATCGGCAATAAGTAAGTTATAACCATTTACTTATTGAACCGGAAATAAGGAGTTAATAGCCAGCTGGATGTGAATAAGGAATAAGTTACCAAATGTATGTAGAAATGGTTGAATCAGGAATAAGTAACTGATTACTTATTCTTTATTGAATCCGTAGGTGGTAACTTATTCCTTATTCAGTCGGGAATAAGGAATAGGTAACCAACTTGATGTCAATAATTTCTATGATGTGTTTTAGTTTGTTATTGTACCGCAGCGCCGCTTTGTCACGCATATCACTGACATCAATAGACTCTCCATATCCCATGATTATTTTATATGTTGACAGGTTCGCGAACGCCTAAAACACGCTGTCGATGCTCCACATCTGAGCATACAGCAACAAGAAATATGTAATCAGGTACACTGAGACACCGAGGAATTGTCGTGAAGTTTTTTGTTTTTCCAATATAATCGATAAATGCAAGAATAAAACTACGCCATTGTTCATTGGTATGTGATAGAGGCATGAATTGATATCTCGGGATTTCTTCCCTGGCAGTTTATTGCATGCATGCAGTTTGGCTGATTCATCGTAGTTTGCGGCCACAGTAAGATTCGTAGCAATAATTTGCATTAATATTATAATGTATCTAATTAATTTCATAGTGGGGGCGGGTCCTCCTCAGCGTTTTCTTTCACTGATGGGGGAGGGCATTGGGAAAAAATATTACTCGGTCGCGGTTTAGCATCTTATACCTGGATGTATGGTAACCATAAACAGCTTACCCCCAGATATTTTATTTCGGGGGGATCCGTAATTTTGTCAATTGGACCGTAAAATAAAATTTTTTTGAGGTGGGCTCCCTCCCTTGCTGTTTCTTTTGGATATCATCGTCTTTTAATTCATATATGATATGCCCACAAAAATTCTTGTGATCTACATGCGGGCAAATGAAATTCAGAACCTTGTAAGCATCAATAAATACCAAACATAAAAGTCTCAAAGGCAGTAAACAAGACATCAATTTGAAAATCAGTTATACTTTTTAGTCTCAACAATATCTTTAATTCAAATTGTACTAAGATAAAAACGTTTAAAACAACTGTATAGACTAAAGAAGACAAAATCATTTATCTACTGTGGTAAAATCATAATGTTTACATACCTATATATAATCATCTATATATCTCACTTCTAAGCCAGCTGGGTCTATTACAGCCTGCTATCATTCTGACGCTTTGTCAAGTTCAGTATGAGGCAGTTTTGTCTTTCACCTTAAAGCCAAATACAGGAGTCAATTAAATAATTATTGCGAATATAATTAATCATCTAGGCTCACCAAAGGTTTGTGTACAAGAAAGCAGAGTACAATAATATCAGTAGAAATAATGAATTGGCAAGTGGTTTATTTTCTCTACTGGATCTAATAGGTAAAAATTTGAAACAAATTTAGCTTTCTAAAATCTATATAAATAACTGTGTGCATTCTGTGCTTTTACAGTATAAGAATTTTTATGTGGGTCTGGATGATCATGGATGTTTTTGACAAAAAACCAAAACAAACCAAAAAACAAACAACATGTAAGCTGTGTTTAGGTAACATGATGAGGATGGAATTATAACGTGACTGTATGGGTTATGATCATAGTAACAAAAATAAACAAAACCAACAATTTTTGTAAAACTAAAAAATAATTTAGTTATCAAAGTTATACAATAAAACTTTAAGAGGAAATTACAGTATTATGGATTGAATCCAAAATAATCCTTAAAAAAGTTCCATTCAAGTCCAAAAGAATTGATGAATTTCAGATCCTGGAATGTATCTATTGTAATGGCATTGTCCAGACCTCCTTTGAATAATTCACAATATTCCCAGGATACTGTTCTAGTCCAATGAGGACTTTGTAATTCCATTCAATAATCCTAATAAATGTTTTCTCTCAAATTTTCTAAACACACTGATTTTAACATATGATATAAGAATCCGAAGTAGGAATGAATCCAAGAGGGATGAATTAACGGCTCAGTTCCCTCCTTATATACATCTTTAAGTGTCTATTATTACAATATGTCGCAATATACCTTCACGTGACAGACCCTATTACTCAAATTAATGTTTTAAAGTACCTATTCGTGTAGCCTAGCCCAACCAATTGGAAATAACTTAATTCTTTTAAGAATCCACCTGACCCCCGCTAGCCGATGAGAAATTACCCCAAATCTTTAAACAGGTTCAATATACAAGTTGAATTTGACTTGCCAACACCTATTTATAGAGCAATACCCATAAAAATATAATCTATATCCATTGACAAAAAATTCAATACGTATTATTTTGTTTTAGAAGACCACTTGAATTTACATTTATAGACAAAAATTACACACACAATGGGTATATTCAAGTACTAAAAGTTACAAAAATATAGATATACATAACACCTCATTAACAAAGAAAAGAAAGCTTTTAATCCATATCAGTCAAACACACGCATGATAATAACAAATTTACACAGGAATATGTCTTATGAATAACACAAAAATATATAAAAATTAAAGAAATACAAAACTTCTGTACACGTGAAAGTGCATCTGCAATCAGGCTGACCTTTTCCTTGATGTGCCTAATGTCGATGTTGTATTTTTGCATGATCAAACTCGATCTCAACAATCTCTGATTTTTGTTTTTCATTTTGCTGATTAAAGTAAGGGGGTTGTGATCACTGAATACAATAATCGGAGGAGCTGAATTAATATACACTTCAAAATGTTTTAAAATCAAACTTAAAGCCAACACTTCTTGATAGTGGAATAATTTCTCTGGTGCTTGTTTAATTCTTTAGAGAAATATCACACTGGATGATCCATGGCAGTTTTGTATTCTTGAATTAATACGCCACCAATTCCTACATGACTTCCAACAACATTAGTTTTAAGTGATTGGTTGAAATCTGGTCTGAAAGAACTAGTGCACTTTTAAGTATGACCTTTAATTTGTTGAACTCCTCCCGACATTTGTCAGACAAATACAACGTGGTTTTCTTACAAAACAGATTGGTCACGGGCTCGGCAATTATATAAAAATTTGAGCAAAATTTCCGATAATTATCCAGCCATACCCCAAAATCGCATCAATTAGTTTTTACTGATGGGCACTGGAAATTCTGAGATAGCGTTAACATTAAGTTCTCCAGGTTTAACTTGACAATGTACACAGTATATCCTAAAATTTCACACAAGCTCGGCAAAACTCGCGTTTACTTAAGTTATTGTCAGATTTTCCTCATTAAGTCGAACGAAGAATTTCCTGATAATTTTCTTGTGATTTTTCCTTAAACACTCCAACCCTACATGGGTTGGAATTGAAACAAAACTTGACGACATTGTGAAAGCTTGTTGGTTTCACTATCTAAAATCAAACGACCAGGCACAAACAAATTTTCGACATAAAAAGAATTTAAATTTCAAAACAGTTTTAATTTCAATGAAATATTTCTGAAATTCGTATCCCGGACTAGCCACCAATTTCATGTACGACTCAATAGTCATAAACAGAAAGAAGAGAAACCAATAAGTTTTGTAAAATTAAATAAAATTGAATTATCAAAGTCATACAATAAAAATATCTATAGGAACCTATGGTATTATGAATTGAATCCAAAAAACCTAGAACGGATGTACCACAGTGATATTGCCCAGAACTATTCTGAATAATTCACAATAGTCCTGGATAATGTTCTAGTCCAATAAGCATTTTGTAATTCCAATGAATAATCCTAACAAACGTCTCCTCTCAAATTATCTAAACACAACGTTAAACACATCTGCAGACTGATTTTAACATATGAAACAATAATCTGACATGGGAATGAATTTCAATAGGATTGAGTTAGCTGGTCAGTTCCCTCCTTATATACATCTCTAAGTGTGTCTAACGACTATACGTCGCAATATACTCCACGTGCCAGACCCTACTACTCAATCTAATATTTAAAAATACCTATTCATGTGACCTGGCCCATACGATGGGAAATAAAACATAATTCTTCTAAGAACCTATCTGACATAACCAGCCAATGGGAAATAACCTAATTCTTCTAAGAACCCAACTGACCCCACCAAGCCAATGAGAAATTACCCAAACTTGTCCACAGGTTTAATATTAACTTGTTAACACCCATTTATAGCGTAATATCTATAACAAAATGATCTATATTCATGGATAAAAAAATTAATCAAATTTACGTATTATTTTGTTTATATAAGACCACTACAATAATATTTATGAACAAAATTACACACAATGTGGGTACAGTCAAGTAAAAAGTTTTTTTTAAAAATGAGGCAAACCAACTTCTTACCATAGCTGACATTAGTCAGTCAGTGAACATGTGATGGCCTACTGAACATGCGATGGCAACGTGACTCACAGTTCACAACGACATCAATAACACTGTTTAGAATTCTGCACTGCATTCTAAAGTTCCATGAGGAGCTGTTGTGACCGATATTCTGAGGTGGTTCTTTATTATTATAATGTGTGCATCTTTACAAGACACCAATATATTTCATAATTATATTAGAATCTTCTACAATTTCTTTTATATCAAACGTATTCAGATTTTCTATCTGATGACAAGTAATTTTACTTTAATGGTAAATATTCGACCTTTCTTAAGAGAATATTGATATTTGACTTATATTGACCAATATAATTTTCTTTAATTGTTCATAAAGGTAAGAATGATAATGAATTGAAATAAAAACCCGTAGCTTATGTCTTTTTTCCCTGATTACTTGCACTTCTAGAGAAACGATTTACGAATGATGCATATCCACGGCGCCCATTAATTTTTCAAAACGGGTCATAAGCTATTTCTTTTACTTACAAGTAAATAATTTATTTCAATACCATCATGATTTCCCCAAAATTTAGTTCTTTTTGCTTTTCAGAGAAATCTGTCCCCCAGTGAAAATGATGATAATATAAGAAAAGCTTTAGGAATGCTAAATTAAATTCCTTTATATCATTTCCATGTAGATTTGCGTTTTCTACGTGTTACTGGTTTTGCTCTGAAACATACTTTTTTTTTACTGGAGCATATGTACAACGGTGTCACGGAAAGTAGCAGACTTCTGTCTAGTGCGTGAAATATTAATTCACGAACCTTCCGACAACGTGCCGTCTGGTTGAAAGCACGCCAGAGGGGTATTTGGTATATATACTGTGTTAAAAAGAACAACTGTGTGAAACGTAATGACAGGTATCACTGTCAAAGAAGTATATTTCTGAAAAAGTGAAAGTTAGTGACTAAATGCATAAAAATCGAGGCGTCCTGTTACATCAATACACATTCATTGGAAAACGGGATAAAGACAAATTGTCACAGGAAAGGCTAATGAATGGCATAACAAACAGCGGTTTTGGACAAATAGAATCAAACAGCTATATAAAGCCTTATGCTTCTTACCTGTTTAATGCAGTAGCCCGGAACGCTGTATTATCGCGGTGCTTAATGCTGTTATCTGTACATATTAAAACCGTTTTGTTATTATTGCATGGTTACAACTTGTAAAGTTTCTATGACTTTTCCTCGATATATTCCTATAAAAAATAAGTCAATCGAAGCGCATAAATGTCAATAAAATCGCATTTGGTGACTGGCCCAGGTTAACATATGGTAGATCGATAAATCAGCCCCACACCTCTAATGATATCAATTGATTTTTCAGTGGCTGATATCGCCTATACATTAAAACCTGAAAAATCTGCATACACTCTTGTCTGCACACATCGGTGCATGTTTTTTTTAACACTTATCAGTATTTCTCGCGTCTGATGAGCTACCGTCCGATGAAGGGTTCTTTAGTTGGACAGATTTGCCAGGAATGCCAACATCGGAAAAGTTGAAGTATATTTCTTTAATGAAACGAATAAAATTATATTAATTTTGAAGAAAGTGTTGAGATAGCTCCGTTTTGCTCAATATACTTATCAATCCTTTTAACGGATTTCGGCATTCACGGCTTTCATCCCACTCCAGCCAATTGAAATGTAGGCCAACAAAACTTGGAAATCTGTCCATTTGCCTCTCTAAGAATTTAAATTTATTAGAAATAGCCATCAAGGTAAGTAAAGCCTGATTAAAACATTATGATTTAAATTTGTAGAAAAGCGTCAGAATGGGCTGCGAAGTGTGTGAGATATTCCTAAAAATTTGACTTCTCGTCCCGATGTTAGTCGACCTCGGAACACGCTACACAAGGGTAGTAAGATGGGCGACCCAAAAGCAAATACCAGGGTCGATGTCTTACAACAGATATATTGTAGGACATGAAAAATGCAGGTATAAATTTGGATTTGATATGCATAAACTTCTTTTGCTACGAACTGCCATGGACTTCTCAGGTCAAGTGAATTCTTAAGTTTTTGCCTAACAGAGCCATCCAAAAATATGGACGTTTCTACGGTGTTACTAAACACCCAATTCCACATAAATCCACTCAAATCAACTCAAATTCACACCAAATCGCACTGTGTCAACCGTCTCATCCCTAAATTGCAACCCCCACCCTCGAATTTTCTGCTAGAAGTTGACGTTCTTATGTCTGATTGAAAAATAATGAATACAAATGTAATTTACGAGTTGTATACCTTTTGACTTGATCTCCACTCAATAAATAAATAAATAAACAAAGATGAATAAACTTTTCATTTATTTTAAATGAACAATTATGGCAAATTCATAACAAACACCTAGAAACCAGGACTGATAACGTAATTTTAAATTAAAATCCAAAATTGAAATATTGTATGCTTAAAGACCGACAGTAACCTTGTGTTACGTATATGTAATTTAATTCTTGTGTATTAGTTTTAAATTCTCTTTAATTTTACTTTTATTTCATTACGTTATTGTAATCATAACTTTATTCACTGGATTTGAGTTTTCTCGGAAGGTTCAGTTTTCTGTTTTGACCCGATAAGAACGCAGTTCGATTGCTACATTTTATTTTTAGTTAACCTAGTTCTTGACCTTGGTTCCGATTTTGTAAACATTGAGTGAAAATGATTGGTCATTAGCAAGGTCATGTTCAACCCACGAGTTAGTCTGTTGTAAACAGTTTTATTTGTAAATTTATTTCCAGTGTGGGAATCTGAATCTTAGATAGTGCTATTCTAGCCAACGTGCAAATTGGCATATTTTTTTACTGCGTTGTTCAAGTTAAGTGACCACGTGAGCCATCATGTGATCTAAACTCGCGGGTCAAAACAGACATTTTCTAGTGGATTTGATCAGTCGTAAATATATACCTTTGGGTTGAAGGTATTTGTCTTGTTGTTGCCATTTGAGTTGATTTTCGCATTTAAAATAATTGATTCACCCTTAAAAATTCTCTTCTTCAACGAAATTCTTGGACAAAGACATTCACTAAATTATTCGGAATTCAAAAGCCGGAATTATATTCTTGGTGACTCAACAAGGAACTGTTGACACATCAACCCAAACTGGTTATAGAGGACGTCATCGCCTTCCATACTGGAACTTCATCGAGATTGGAACTTGGATTCAGTTAGAACTGTTTGGTGATATTACTTATATTTTTCAATTCTAGGATTAATTTTTGGATTATATTTACAAACCGTAAGTCCTATTTCATGTTTTTACCTTATTTTCTAGGGAAATAAATTATTTTGTTAAATTTACAAAGCTTGTTGACTTCACTCTTTTCTTTTGTTACTTTTGTAGGAGCCTACACGTGACACCTTGAAAGTCACCATATGGCAATGATTGTGACAAATTGGTGAATGTTAATCATCTTAATCCTGTAATTAGTATGTATCGACAAATATTGCTTTGCTGTTCTTTCAGTGATCCTGCCGCCAAAATGGATACTGCGATAAGAATGACAAATAATTAATTGGTTGATGATGAGAATGTAGTAGGAGTTACACCTTTTTATTTTATTTGCGACAATTGTATTCATTTGAGATGATAATGAACTGACTACAACATAAGGTATATAACAGGCAAATGTTTCGAGTCCTACCTCACAATTCCCCCAGTCATTGTGCTACTTGTTTACAAAATCGTTAATTGAATCCTCATTTGATATTTCTAGAAAGCATGCATCTAGATTTCCATGTGGAAATTGTCAATTGTTAACTTCTCTGGAAGATAGAATAATACATTTTATTTGGAACAGGAGAATACATTATTTACCAAAGAAATTAATTTACAAATTGAAAAGTGGTCTTGGTATTCCATACCTACGAAGTAAGCAAGCATCTGATATAATTAATAGAATACGAGGTTTACGTAATAAAATCCAATACCCATGCGAAGCAATATATATATATATATATATATATATATATATATATATATATATATATATATATATATATATATATATATGGGTATTTATGTATGCAATGAGATTTTATATACAAAAACAATAAGCTTATCAAACGTTTAGAGCCACCACTCAAATGTAACTTTGGGAAGAGGAAAATGATTTTAAAATTTGTCTGAAATTGAATGAAAATATGAATAAAAATAATAAAATGCTCGTCGAAATAAAAAATAAACTTCCCTCAACTGGAAAGGCATTTGGAGGAGATGGGAGGGCATTCCATCTACCTCCAAACAGACCATTATGTATTTGTACTTGCACTGCGCCTGGATGACCAGGGAGTGGCTTTTAATAGACACATAATCCATCTTATCCCCACCGTGTCATCTATGTGGGCAGAGCACCAACTCAAAGAAACATTTAGTCTTGCACTGCCCTAAGGGACAAAATCTCTGAAATATTTTCAGAAAATATGAAAGTGTAGAAATAGATCAATTTCATTTTACAAATTAAATTCAAGATATGACTTAGTTACGTATATTATAGAAGTCATGAAATTTTAAAGACGGGACTGATTTGAAAAACTGGCATAGAGGTCCATATAGTGAAACGGCTGCCTCCCCTGGGGAAGTAAGGGCCAAGACAGGGGACTCCTAAGGCTTCTATAAAAATGGGAGGCGGAGGGAGCGGGACGGGTGAGGGATGGGACCTGCCTAGGGGTTGGTTCCAGCCAGTGCGAGGCTGCGTCTCGTCACTCACACCCTCCAAATCCCTCCTTTCCCTACTGGAGAGGCAGCCCATCAAATTTAAAAAGATAAGAAACTACTGATGTATTAACATACTATCTCGTAGAAATACTTACTTTTAACATTGATTGGTACAAAACTGAAAATATACTGGGACAGGGCATTGACTAAATCGATTAAGGAGAGCATGATGGTGTGATTCCAATACTGCGTGGCTCACGCGAGGTAGTAAGGGTCACACCTGATCTCCCCAAAGGCAGAGGAGTAGCGAGGACATGTGGCGCCCACGGCAAGAACTAAAATTGCGCCACTATCAATATGGCGCCCCACGGCAAGAACTAATATTGCGCCTCTATCAAAGCTTTGAAAGTAAAAAAAAAAAACTTTCTTCTGCTCACCGATTTTGCGCCCCCCTCCTTCAAGTGGCGCCCACGGCACGTGCGGTGTTTTGCCACAACCTCGCAACGCCTCTGCCCAAAAGGGGCAGTCAATCATAAAGAACTTCACGTAAACAGAAATACTTGGGAACCAATACACATTTACTACCACCTACGTGATAGTAAACCATCCACACAACACACACTCATACAATTTGTTTTATTTCTTTTTGTTTAACTTTATTTTTCGTTTTTACCTTTTTCTTGTACACTACGCATGAAAAAACAGATAAGTAAATAAGGCAAGGGTCAAGTGACATACCTGATGGTGAGGTAGGGAGGATAGATATGCTCCCTACTACTACTACTGGGAGTTCTGGCCCCCTATGCTTTGTATTTGTTTCTTTTTTCTAGATAGGTGACTTATAAATAAAGATAACTCGAAAAGATTCGATCCTTTAAATATGCCAGTCCGTACAATTGCACATGGATAACAAACAGTACTATATAGCAAAAATATATATAGCATACACCGGACATTACTGATCCCTGGCAAGGATCACTGTTTAAAGTATGGCTCTTTTAACCAGCCCGGGTTGAACAAACGAGCCTATGATACACTAGAATAGTGTGGTGCAATAAACCATAAATCTAAATTTTATAAAATTTTGTTCAAAATTATGTTTGATATTGTACAACACATTAAAACACAGATAATGGGGACTATACACAAACTTATAAAATCCATTAAACTTTCGGGCATTAGTAGATATTCTCTATGATAGAAACTGAGAGGGACCGCACCAGTAACGGAAATGGTCAATCAAATTGAGTTTCCAAATGTATTTGTTGTGGATTGTATTCTACGTT
>JAECUM010022288.1:0-26362 GCA_016617855.1 Megalonaias nervosa | reverse complement strand
GCTGTTAAATCCATAAATACAGAAACAGACCAAGAAATAACTTTTGAATCGATGTATGCGGCTGCAAAATATTTTAGTATACATACACGATCGGTGCAATTTGTCGCAAATAAAGTATATAAATCTGCATTTTCATTCAAATATAACCAGCATATAATATTTGAATATATTATCTAACTCTGTTTTCCTAATAAATAAATTGTATATAATTCGACTCTATATTTTACCATGGATACCTTCACCGTCGCTGCTCTCGGTGTCACTTTCACTTTTGACAGAATCAAATAACATAATTTTTCTTAATTGCATTATACGATTATCCACGATCTTCTTTTTCTCGTATTCACGAGATAGTTCGGATCTAATATTTTCGATCGAACGTGCAAGAGGCGCAAATAGTTTTACCTGCTTTTCATTTACCATCGCCAAGGATTCTAACATAGACTGATAAATTGATTTTACAAATTTATAATTGGATGGTAATGTGTATTTATTGTCAGTTTTTCTTTGTTTTAATATTTCATAATCATATAATATTTTTTCAGGATCGAGATTATCAGATAGATTTATTCTGTTATGTTTTAATTTTTTAATAGCAGAAATAATATCATTAATGTTTTCTTGGTTCATTATATAATAATTATTTCTTTAAAATAAAAAATATCAGTCTCTGAATAATTATTTAAACAAATGTAGTCCCATAAACCCATCAGATAAAGAAATCTGTAACTATTTCATGAATCAGATTATTTTTTCCCTTATTATAGTAGGAAATATTTAATCAGACGTTCTAAGAGCGTATATACAAATTAATATTAAGAGACTCTTGTCTTAGATCCAAAATGTTTCCTGCCTGGTCAGTGAGTTTGAAATTTATTCTTGTCAGAAATGGATTATGAACTCGCAGGTACACGGGGTTAATTGGTTCAGACACAATTAGCCAACCTGGCGGGTCTTTAGGGCTAAATGAATATAGTATATACCCCTGTTCCGCAGTGGCACTGCGGTGATTAGATTTTGAAAGATCTATTTGATAACTGTCATCAATTACGTCACATACCAGATTGACTGCAATTGTTGTTGTTATATTAACAATACCAGGTGAGATATGGCGACCACCACCGTGTGGATCATTATTATATTTAAGAATAGTTGGTGTAGGTATTAATTTTTTCAATGAATCACATATTCTTTTAAATTGTTCATCAATAAGATCATTAACTGATTTCTTTAGCTCTTCAGAATTAAATCCAGGAATTATAAATGTTGATAGTTGTTCTCGCGTAATTTTGAAATGTTTTAGAAATGTTATTGTGAACAGAAGATTTAGTTTAACAGCTCGAGGTGGATCGTCTTCATTAATTATATATAAATCTTTATATCGTTTATCTGCTGCTATGTTCACTAATTTTTTTTCTCTGTTAACAATAATATCATTCATGAAATCTAGGTCTGAAGCAACTTGATTCAAATGTTGTATTACTTCAATTATTTGATTTTTTAAGTCATCGTTGTAGGAATTGCTAATGCTGGAAAATAAATTTCTTAGATAATTAAGTACACGTCCGTGTTCAGACTTAATTGTATTAGCATATGAATTTATTTCATCAACATCAAGTACTATTATTTTACCTTTTTTACCATCAACTATTTTTGTAAAATGGGTTTCTGTTTTATCTATATAATGTATAACTCCATGACCAAAATATCGTCGCCATGGGTAAGCATTTTTTTCTGTTCGATATTCTGGAGGTTTTATAAATTTTTTAACATCTACGACAAAATCAGATCTCTGTGGTTCTGGTGGTGTTTGATAAACTGGTGGATATTCAGGCCAACCTAATACTGATCTAATCGAACTTTGATAAATATCTATGGAGTAATCAGGGGAATTTATTTCAATAACCGCAGATAGTGTTGGTTCGTAGACAGTAATTGCTATTTTTGATTCTTTTCCTGTAATAGATTTAATTCTGCGTTGGAACTCATCATTAATCTGTTCTATTTGATAACTGCCCGTTGGAATAGAAACTATTTGCCAATCAGGAGTTCCATCAGGCTTATTCTTATTAGCGAATATTAATGAATTATTTGGTTGTAGTCCACCAAATGGTTTTGATCTAATGTTGGGCCAGCTATAATAAACTCGTAATTGTGCTAATGCTATTTCTTTTGCAGGAATTGCGGTTGGAAAATTGACACTAAACTCAGGATTAGTAGAACTTAACGATATCATCGTAGTTTTTGACGGAGTTGTATTAATAACGATCTGCTGAAGTAACTCCCTGTCTGTCATTATTATTATTGTTGTTATTTAATTCGTTAAAATCATTAACGATCACTTTAAAAGCGTCATCATAAGTTTTCATCATCATCGCGAATTCAGTATCAGATATTTCACCATCACTAACACATGAAGAAATATACAAAGATAATTTAGAACATGCATCTGCCACTGTGTGTAATTTAATCATATAATCGTGCAATTTAGCATTTGTACAAGTATGTATCTTTTTGGTTATAATACCGAGAACTCCAGCAATAGTCGTTGATGCTGAAACGATAATGGTTATAATAGTAGGTGCTGTCATCGTCAATGTTGATAACAATAATCCTGTTCCAGTAATAACAGCAGAAACCGAGTAAACAACTACATCAACAACAACTATACGTCTTTTATATTTTTTTATTTTCTTGTTATAATAGTCGATAAAATTATTTAGTTTAGTGAGACGCTCACATACTTGATTGCATCTGTAAAGTTGAACGTCAATGCGAGACTGAGGTTGATCCATTATTATTATATTAAGTGATTAATTGCGGTGTTTCAGCCACAAATTCCATATGCCACCAATAAGGCACTGAGGTTATTGTTTGATCATATATTCTCAGTATAAATGTTTCTTCAACATTTTTTATTAACAATATAGATACAATTCCAGAGAGAGAATCAGTTGAATGACGCAATATATGTCTGTTAATTATAGCAAATCTTTCATCACTAAATACGGACAGCCTGTAAATACCAGTAACTTCTGCGGTATATTTGATAGTGTTATTTTGTGGTGTCCATGTTGATTGTCCTGATGCTACTGTGTATACGATATTTTTAATTTGTCCGTGTGGAATTTTAATCAGATTAGTTTTTTGAACAATATTAGGTATTCCACTGGCAATATCATTAAGTTTCGTGTTAATGTCGGCTAGTTTTATGTCAACGGTTGGTGGATCACCAAAAAAATCTTTAATGAGTTTGTTTATGTTTTTACGAAAATTTAATAACGTTTCTAAATTTTTATAAAAAGTAGCACTAAGTGTAGTCATTTCATCACCGATTGTTTTTAACGAAGTTGAAATAGGAATTTCCTTATCATCAACATACTTTTTTTTTTTTTTTTCAAAATCATATTCCGGTGTTCTAAGATTATTAATGCCATTATTATTCATGTCGAGAAATGCACGCATTATACCGCCGTTGGTCAATACGTATTTAGATTCTTGATCGTCGACATATTTCTTTGTTGCGGCGTCTGCATCTGCGGTTGGATTTCCAATGTCGGTGATTTTATTCTGATTCATATTAATATCTCCTGTAAATACATCGCCGGATTTCTTAATATAATTACTGAGTGATGTACCAGAATCTTGTATTTTACCTTGATCGGCAAAAATAACTATATTATCAGTGACTGCAGTTGGAATTCTTATAAAAACATCTGATAGTTGTATATTACTCGTTTTTAATCGTCCTTGATTATCCTGAAAAACAACTACTTCATTTTGATCCACACTTGCGAGATTTAATAAATCATCAATTTTATTTCTGAGCTGATCGAGAGTTGCATACTTAGATAAATCAACTTGTTGATGACCTCTACGGGAAGATCTTCCATAAATATCCACCATTATATTTACTAATGTCTGTTTAAATATGACGTCGTAGTATATTCATGTACAACTTTGTGGGGTGGTTTTGTTGATTTTGATATAGCATCAAGTACGTTAAGTACTTCTCGACCACATATTGGTGGATCAGTTAATGTTTGTGTTGGTAACGTTGAATACCATATTGGAGTACTTTGATAGCCGCTAATATAATTTAAGAATTCTTTTGGTGGAGCTAGTCCATATGAATCAAAATAAATAATTCCACGTGGATCAATTGCATAAGCGACCCAATGCGTGCCTGGACCAGAATTTTCATCGAGATTAATAATACCGGTTTCAATATTGTTTGGTTGTTTCGGTAATTGATCGCGCATAAAAACTCCTCTAAAAATTTTTATTTTTAATTTTTTAGCAGCATCTAGTAAATCAAAATTGGACATAGGAGATATTAGTAAACTGTCCCCGGTAATCTTAGGCCTTTTCCGTACCATGAATGTGGAGTCCCTGGTAATCTTAGACCCCTTCCCTTTTTTTTGATTCCCTTTCCTGTTGCTTTCTTTAATGCCATTCCAGCAGCGGTTCCAACAGCGCCTAATGCAGCTGCTTTTGCAACAGCTGGGGCTGCAGCGGCTATTAATGCTGGTATAGCAGCAAGAAGTGGAAATATACCACCCGTCTTAATGACATCTTTAATGGCACCCGCAGAAAGATTAAGTTTTATACCTTTATTTGATTTTTTGGTTTCATTGAAATGCCTGAGCTGACGTTCTGTAAGAGATAATTTATTTGAGCCGCTCATCTGCTCTTTCTTTAGCAATATTTTTAATCCACAGTCATTTTTTGATGCTGATTGTATCCTTTTAATCTGACCAGGAGTCAGACTAACACTAACATTATTATACAACATTATAATATTCATAAATAATCTAATTACATGTTTTCTACTGGAGCATCAACGACTCTCATTCGTCCACCAGCACCTTCAAGTAACATCGATTTATCGCTGAGTATGACAGCAATTGTTCTGTAATTGGCAATAGCTCCAATATCTCTATTAACATGAGCTCGAAAATGTATATCGACTACAGATTGTCTGGTTAAATCTAAATGTTCGAGCGAAAAATAATAAATTGGGTATAATGTTGTAAAATCCAATTGTGATATTTGTAAACCAGTATCAACATTTTGATCACGACCCATGAACGTCATTAGACGGTGATATACACGTGCTACATGATTTTGATCGAAATTCAGTAAAATATCCTCGGATGGTTCTTGATGTCCATTTATTCTTAAGGAAACTTCGGAAACACCAAGATTATCAAATATCATAATACCACGTGTTTGATCATCCACCCGTGCAGCATCTTGAAATGCAATAAATATATGTCGTGGTGCAGAAATACCTTGTTGTGATGCTATTTGCCACGTAAATAAACCATTAATATTACTCTGGATAGCATCTGTGGTCATTGTTAACCACGATAATGCTGATTTACCACCTTGATTCATAAAAGAGAGTAAACGATCTTCTTCAGTTATTGATGGAGTCATCACCGGCATCCACAATGAAAGTTTTGTAAGAATTACTTTGCCAGGATCACCAATGGGTCTCCATAATGCATCGTTGTCGGTTGCTTTTCGTACAAGTACAACTGTATGTTTAGCTCCGAAAATGACTTTTCTGACATTTCTACAAAATCCAAAAATATGTGACAGTGGAATTGCACATGAAAATGCTCTTCTTCCACCACGCAACATTGCTTGACGTGCTGCAAATCCTAAGTTGAAATTTGGATTAGAACCATGAACCACCGGCCATACATCAGCGTCAGCGTTATTGGCGAAGTTTCTTGGTCGTCTAATATTGTATTGAATGTCATCAGAGTGATCAGAAGTATTTTTTGAGAACATCATTGATGGACCAGCTGATCTTGAATAATCGTCGCTGTATCTCGCAAGACCAAGTATTGTCGTTGCAACGTCGACGTCTTTCTGGATTGATTCAATATTTTTTCCGTCAATCATGTACGTAGCGCTATCAAATAACGCCATAATACCATTATTAACAAAACCAACCCTAACATCGTCTCCATATGTTACTGGTGCTGCAGGATTAGCAATATTTAAAATTTCACCTTCGACTTCAATAAATGCTTCAGCGGGTAAGAAATATCTACTTGTATCCTGAACTTGTAGTTCAATTCGTCCACGCTGATCTGGAATTCTAGCGTCATAAGAATAATATTGATAATCACGCACAGACTCATCTTTAAGTACTGGTGCGTCCATGTCAAATGCGGAATCAGATATACGTTTAAACATCTTTATTATATTTATTATCGTCTAAAACGAAGATTACTTCGGGAAGTAAGACCACTTCGGGAAGTGAGACCACTTCCTGCTATCAGACTAGCAGTTATATTTTTTTCTTTTTCTGATAAAGGCACATCAGCCAACTCTGCTAGTTTTTGATTAGCAACTTGATTTATTATTTTACTGACATTTGCAGGCATAACTTCTGTACTAGGTAATTTTACTGGTTGAGGTCGGACCGCAGGTCTGCGTATTAATCGTGTTAATCTATCTTTAATCGCTGAAAATGCTTTACCAGCAACATTACCAATAGCACCAATACCTTTTTCACGAACAACATCAATAGCTTTCATTCCCAGTTGCTTTGCAATCGGTATTGCTTTTGGGGCTATCCTTCTAAATAGACCCTGAACAACATCACCTAGTCCATTTCCGTATGTCGTTTTGTATACAGGTAATCGTGAATTTATCACCCTGACCATGGTTGGTCCACGTTGAGTACTATGTACGATCATTTTATTATAGTAATTGTATTTAATTACGTACTCAGTCACTGTAGTAGTCATCGGCAATTTCATTAATAAGAGACTGATAAACATCAACGTCCATGATACCGCCTGTAAATAATCGTCTACAAATATCAGCCGCCTCATTAATTATTTCTGGAGAATTATTACCAGCTCGTTTTCCTCCAATGAGAATTTCTAGTCGTTCAACGTCGGCAAGGACGTTGTTAGGACAAGTAATAAGACCACTTCCTAAACCACTTCCAATTACGCCGGGAGCGTCTTGAAATTCTTCTTCTTCCTCTTCACTTGGTTTCGGTGATGTTGTTTTCTTTGGTGTAGGAGATAGAACTGGTATTTGTGATTTTGGTGCTGTTTGTTTTGAAGGTTTTTTACTTTGTTTTTTCTCATTTTCTAATTTGATTAATTTATTAATTTCACTAACATAATCCTGATATAGTGGATCATCAACTCTAGTTTGTTCAACATTCATGCGCATGCGATATAATGTTTTTTGCCACTGGTCACGGGTTTTAATATCTTTAGCGTATTCAGGTTTCATTAATTTATTTCTTAGACTAAAACCATCTACAGCAAATTTAGCTAATTGTTGTATTTTAAGTTCATTAATTACCTTAATAGTTTCTTCATTAAATTTATCTATCAATTTAACTGTTGATTTTGGTTCAGGGGCTAGTGCTTCAGCATCTTCTTCTACCTGGTCTGCATCTTCAGGTATTTCCGGGACTGGCATCGCAGCAGCTATTTCGGCTGGAAGTTCTCTAAGAATCTTTTTTGTCTGTTTTGTTCTTTTTGCTATTTTTCCAGTTTCTTCAGCGGTTTTCTCTAACACAGGTTGAATACCTTTAGTGGTCTCTGTAATAGGTTTAAATAACTGTTTTGTATCCTCCTCAAATTCAACATGAGATTCTTGTCGTTGTTGTAATTGTTGCTTGACAGCATCACGAACAGGTAAATATTTTCTAATTACTTCTAGTCTTTTTCGTGCTAATCTAGCTGAGTGTGGTTCTCCGATGACAACCATATTAATAATATTTATAATAATTGTTTAAATTACAGCAGCAGGAAGGGTGAACTCTACAACTTTGTACGAGATCTACCGAGTAAACTAAACGCATTAAAGCAAAAGTAAAAAATGAAGTAACAAAAATGAGCTAACCCAAAAGATTTATTATTCGTTTTTCAAACTAAAAGGTAATAATATAGTTAGAAGGCTCGGTTTATCGTTTTGACCCTTATTTTTTGTTATTTATTTTTACTTAACGGTTCAGGCAAAAAGTTGTAGGGTTCACCCTTCCTGCTGCTACTATACTCAGTTATCAACCTCTATTTATTGCCCTATTTTTTACCACTTTTGTGATGATATGAGAAATGCTGAAATAATTGTAGTATGATAAATACTGCGTTCCTTACAATGTGGCGATAGGAATATTTCATGTTTGATTACATGTATGAATTCGTGGCATAACATTGATTTCCAAGCAATTGCAAATAGTATGCGTCTGTTATCTATAGGATATACAAAGTTACAACATAACTGTTCACAGGATGAGAGTATGTAATAAAATTCGGGTGGATAGAAAACCGGCAAGGAGATTATGACATAAACTGACTTAGGATTTTGCATATGTACGAGATACGTGTGCTTATAAAACTTGTTAAATTAGACTGTATTATCACAAATCCAAATATTTATTAGTAAATAAGTTTGATGCACTATCTCTTAGTATTCATTATTATCCCCAGGGCAAAACTGTATAACTCGTAATGTTTAACTATCTAACAACTAGATCGGCCGCTCCGGCGGCCTAAGTGGTTAGAGCGTCTGCCTCGGATGCGGGGGGTCGCGGGTTCGAACCCAGGCAGAGTCATACCAAAGACTCTTATAAAACATTTACTAGTAGATACCTCACTAGACGCTCAGTATTAAGAGGTTAGTGTTAGTACTTTTCGGCCTGGTGTCAGGATAATGTGTCTGGATGAGACATGATTCTACATGTCTGATCTATGAGGTCCCAGTGCATGACGTCACTATAAACTGCCACACTGCCGACATATGAGCGATACGGCTGAAACGTTGTTAAAGCTTCGTTAAAAATCCCCAAAACACACACACACACACACACACACACACACACACACACACACTCTCTCTCTCTCTCTCTCTCTCTAGACCACTATAAAAAAATAGTCTCTCTTTTAGTTTTAATATTTTGAATCGTGCATTCTGTCATATAACAATGAATTAAATTAATATCACATGACACGTAATTACGTATACAGTTATATAACAATGAAAGAAATTAATATCACAAGACAAGCAATTCAGCAATCATTCATATAAGAATGGATCAAATAAATATAATATCTTTAGTATACTGTCACTGTGAAATGTTTAGCATGCCATGATAGGTTAATTTAGAGAGTTCACAAAGTTTTATGTCAATTACAATATCAGAGCTAATATTTCTAACATTGCAAGAAATACATATATGTTCTCTATTCAAATTACTGCATTTTCGCTGATACCATAAGTGGTATATTCATCTGTGTGAAAACTGAAGACACTATCAAGCTGGAAAAGTGAAACTTTGATTCAAATTAGAAATATAGGTGTTGGGGCAGCCCCAGGTGCAAATGTCAGTAGGTTATGGGTATATTTAAATATGTACATGGTTTAAAAGTAAAAAGTTTATTTTTTCCAAATATATGTCCCTTGGGCAAAATATCCTGGGAGATAAATTGGGACCCTAGGACCATATAACCAATGTTAGCTGCATGTAAAAATATGTTTTAATTTCCTCTCTGTGCGTACAGGTTGCAGGATAGAATCTAGTTTCCAAGTTGCTACACAGGGGCTACGTTTGAAAATTTACACAGCTATAAAACATGTAATATTTTGCAATTAACGTATAGTCGGTATACAATTGGCGACGATATCAGGGAGGAATAAATATGAATTCATAGTTTAAAAAGCATCACTAATTTTTGCTACTTATGTTTTGCAGACAAAAGTTAAAAATAATTATTGGAGATCGTCATCTTCTGTGTGCAATAGAATCCGATAAAGAAAAAAAATCGAAGTCTAATACTAGATCATTCCTCAAGTCTTCCAAGATTCATTTTTAGATTAATTTACTTGCGAATTCATTACTGATTCGGCAAACATGTACAATGTTTAAGAACAAGTTAAATACAAAAAAAAAATCCTTCTCTAACGATATAAATTCTTTGGACACCTACTACTGCATTTTATCATATTTGAATGCCCGATAGTCTCTAACCTCTAACCACTGTTCTCATGCTTGCCCTTCGTATAAAGTATTTTATCACATGGTTGGTATAGTTTTCATATAGTATGTCCAGTTTCATATTTTTGATATTACCACTCGTTAAAATATCACTTTATGTGATTCTGATTGGTCCAAATAAGCCCATGAAATTATTGCGCAGTATTCTCTTTATTGATTGGCCGCGATCGTGGGATAACGATTTTAACCCCGCCTCCTGGAATTTTTTCTTTTCAATGAACATTTTTGGCTGCCATTTCTCGAATCCGCTCGTGAATAGGAATCGGGGGAAAATGGTCTCGTCTGCTCAGTATGGCTAATTTACCCCAACAGAGCTTTTTATGTCATGTATAACATATCATGACATGAAAAGTGGCTAAAACCACAAGACAAAAACAATAACAACAACAAGTAAAACTATGGGTATTGCTTGTGTTGAGTGGGGCTTGATGAGGCGTTATATCTGTAGCATGAAGTTCACCCTATATACAAGCGTGGTTTAAATATTAACTTACAGAAGTAAATAAACTCACCCCTGTTCACAGAAGAATGTAGACATAAACCTGTCTCCAAAGTGACAGAAGTTTGTCCAACCGATGCATATTTACGTGGTAATTATGTGATGCAATTCCCAGTCAAAATCTGAACCTGAATCTGAATGCATACAGTGCAGGGCCGGTTACGGCATAAATCTGCACCGGAAGATAGAGCCAACTAGAAAGTCAGTAGTATTGTTCAAGAGCTGTCTTGAGGCTCTCCACCGATTGCACGCACACAACACTGTTACTCAGATGATTCCAGTCCGCAACTGTTTGTACGAAGAAAGAATTTCTAAAGTGTTCTGTTCTACATTGCTCAACTACAAAACATCTACTATTATTTGATACTAGTTTGTCTACACTGCTTTTACTTTCAAAATTTGGAAAAGATTTGTCTTTAATTTGTCTTCATGGTTTTAAAAATATATTTGGTGAGAGAGCCGGCACGAACCCATTAGTTTACTTTGTAGAGATATATCAAACGAATCCTCCTACGCCAGTCTCGGAGTGTTGGTAGACTCAGGTCAGTTAACATTTCGGTGACGCACCCAGCTTCTCTGGTTTTTTAGTTATCCGATATAAATCTTGCTGCCTGGTGTTGAACCTTCTCGATTCCATCAACATCCTTAATGTAGGACGGATCCCGGACAACACATCCATATTCTAACACGGATCTAATTAGTG
This sequence comes from Megalonaias nervosa, assembly GCA_016617855.1. Classification (NCBI taxonomy): domain Eukaryota; kingdom Metazoa; phylum Mollusca; class Bivalvia; order Unionida; family Unionidae; genus Megalonaias; species Megalonaias nervosa. The sequence goes on along the minus strand of JAECUM010022288.1, from coordinate 15,118 downwards.
TCAGATAGGCAGTTTCCCTACATGTCTGCGGACAGTGTCTGAGGTTTGTTTTTAGAAATGCTAGTGTAGTGTTTGATTTCTTGGTCGATTTGATAATATACGATAATATACGATTTCCCACTTGAGATATCATTGCAGATATCCAATCACAAATACATTACAGTAAATATGGGAATTTCTGCATGCAGTGAATCTTTTTTCACGTGAATATCCCAATATTAATGTAATGTTTAGTTGTGAAAGTGACACTTTAATATTATGTAAACAATGATGGTCAAGTGTACGGGTAGTGCATCAAACGATGCGACATCAGACACATTAGACATTCTATGTAGAGAAATGATCTTGTCTGTGTAAAATGTCCTGTTTATTAGGAAGGACGCTTGTTCTTTGATTTATAGTTTGTAAGAAAGGCATAATCTACTTTTAAATGTCAATACTAGTTCAATTATACTTGGGATTATTATTTTCGCACAACAAATGAAAGGTCCAACGTCGGCCAGAACGAACGAAATAATTAGTTCTTCTTTCCATCTAAATAATTTCCACTCAAATAAACACTATGTGATACAAAGAATCTCAAATGGGTAATGATTTAATATTAAATTTATGAAAATCGTTAAATAATGTCCAGCTTTTGTTCGCCAAATCGTTTCATAAATTCAATATTAAATCGTTAACCATCTGAGATCCTCTATTGATTTAATGTTAGTGTCATTATTAAAAGTGGAAGGTAACTACGTCAACGTTATCAATTCCTCTCAACATGTTACATGCTTTTGTTTTAATGTCGTTATGATTGAATGATATCAGTCAGTAACGATGAGAATCACATTACTACTTAAATAGCTATCACGATCATTGTTTCACTTCTTCCTATTCAAAATTGTGATAGATATAAAAGTTGACAGGAACAAAGATGTAATTAAAAAGTTGTTTGATTCAGTCAGTATCAGATTTAGTGCAGTTATTTTTTCTCACGTAAGGCATGGCAAATATTCTCATGTCAGGAAGTTCCTCGAGTCCATGCCTAAAAATAAATAGATTAAAGCTGATAGTTTTAATTCAATCTGACCAACACACACGAAATAAATATACATTATATGGGCATACAGATTTGTTTTCAGTTAAAATCCTAATGAAACAACCAGCTTTAGCATATATGTTTTTATTTTCTTTCTACTGTTGACTTGTACAACTTTTTACGATCACTTGCTTCACTCTTTCTGCACAATGTTAAAACGCCTTTCCAACTCATCGTGCCAGAATCAGGTTTGATATTTGTAAATGCTGCATTGGCTGTTATGTTGAAGATTCTATCGATTTCGCTATGTAGCATTAATAATGAATCATCTACAGTTCTATAGTTGCATTTGCAGATTGTGTTTGTGTATGTTCGTATCTATCTATCTATCTATCTATCTATGTATATATATATATATATATATATATATATATATATATATATATATATATATATACGTGTGTGTGTGTGTGTGTGTGTGTGTGATGTGTTCTTACGGATGTAGGGGGGATGCAAGTTATTGTCAGAAAGAAAGTGAATGAAAACACAGGGTTCTGTATTACTAACGTGTTTGATGAGAATGTAAAATTAATTGTGCATGCACCATCCTACTCTTTACGACATCGATAAAATCGAAAGGAAGACAGAGAGTGAAAAGACAGAATTCGCTAGGTCAGTCGTGCAAATGTTACAAAGTCAAAGTATATGAGTACATAATTTAAACAAAGACGAGCGTTTTGTTTGATGCTGGCCACTTTCGTGACTTTGTATTGAAATAAATGAAATGTATTGAACCGAAAAGTTGCTATGTATATACAGGATAACATAACTATTTAGACAAAGCCTAAAGAGTAAACATGCAAGCAAATTGAACAATGAGACATACGGTAAAATACAGAAATATTTTGAGGATGCAACCGCCATAAACAGAAATACAGCAAATAGAGCTTGCTGCATTTCTGGCAGCCACAAAATGGGGGTGGGGCAAAGACAAAAATGTCCAGCATCAAAGAAAAGAAAAATAAATGGTGATCAATATTAAACAGATGAAATACTGTATTGCCGGGGCAGTAGAGTACCCTCGTTTGCCCCAGTAGTGGGACAGTAGAGCACCCTCGTATGCTCGGGTAGTTACGATATATCCAGCCTGTTTGAAGGCTGGGGAAGAAAGCTTTAAAAAGGATTCGCGTACTTCATCAATGCGCTGTTGGTCTTCCGGAGCTGTTAGAGTACCCTCATACGCTCTTAGCGGTCGAAACGGCAGGCAGAGACAGATTAGTCCAGGTTGAGTGTATGCGACCCCAACAAGTACGGTCGATGACCAGGGATCTATGTCTGCGAAACCCACGAGACCTGAAAGAGACAGTAACACACACAGCAGAATGGCGATCTTTAAAAACAAATGACTTAAGTATTACAAAGCCGAGACCCTTTTGCCTAACCTAATGTATTTCTTAAATGCATCTGATCTTCAGCGGCTTAATTCTCTTATTTGGTTGTCACTGAAACCTTGTCTAGCTGCCTCAGTGGCAGCTCCAATTCTGAAACTATGGGACTTAAATTGGTAAGAGTTCAAGCCACAAAAGCAAAGTGCTGTTCTAAGTTCCGTATTAAATTCTACTCTAGAAACTGGTTGCCCATTTCGGTTCATGAAAAGTGGCCCTGGAGTATTACACCTGAGGGTCAGGTATGCTTGTAAATGAACTATCGGACATATAGCAGGATTTTGTTCGGCAGCATCCTGCAAAATATAGGGTTGTCCTGAGCCGTGTTTGAAGTGTCGAAAAGTGATTTTAAGACGCTTGTGGGAAAAAGTGACTTGAGATCATTGTATTAAGTTATCGTTCTGCTGTGCAGTCGCTTGCACTGTAATCTCTCCTATTCTGAGAAAGGCATGGAAAGCCAATGTAAACATGGCCGAATACATGGTACGCATAAAATGGTTTGCGTCGGTATGCATCATCGATACTGTAAGCTTATCCAGTACAACTTTGTCAATTGGCAAACGAACATCATGAGATTAACTTTTGTGGTAGAATTCTAGAAGCGTTATATTTTGATATGCCCATGTCTGATCCCAAATGCCATAGAAATAGTGCGTGCCTAGGACCGCACCGTATCCTACTGAGGCAGAAGCATCTGTGTACAAGTTCAACGAGTCGGAAGTCATCCAACTGTCAGGTAAGAATAAGGATGTACCGTTAAAACCGGTTAAAAAGTTTTGCCAGGCCCTCAAGTCTTCTTTTACCTCTTTTGTGACTTTAATGTGGTGATGCGGTTTTGAGAAGCCATTTGTCAAGTTGATGAGTCGCCTAAGAAAGGCTCGTCCCGGCAAAACAACTGCGCAAGCAAAGTTAAGAGTACCTATGATGGATTGCAACTCCTTGAGAGTAATTTTATTTTGAGCCAGATATACATGTATGAGTTTATTACATTTTTCTAGTTTGTCCGTGGGAGGGCGAACCTCCATTCTCACGGAATCCAATTCGTATCTGAGGTACGTCATGGTTGTTGACGGGGCACATGTTTTATACGCAGACATAGGAACGCCTATGTCGGCACATACAGTCAGGAAGTGATCAAGCTTATGCTGGCATTGGACACAAGTTGAATCCAATATCAAAAAGCCGTCCAAAATATGTGTCATGTGTGTTATAGATAACTTTGTGTTCGCTATCCATTGAAGGGAATTGCTAAATGTCTCAAATATCTGGCAACTGGAACTACAACCCATTGGTAAGCATTTGTCAAAATAGTACCTGTTCCGCCACAAAACGCCGAAGCAATGACATTGCATGGGACAAATAGGAAGAATACGGAAAGCATTTGGTATGTCTGTTTTGGCCCTAAAACATCCCCTACCCAGCTGTTATATACATGTAATGGCATTATCAATGCCTTCGTAGTGTACTGCTGATTGTTGAGTTGGACTTCCATCGTTAACCGAATCGCCCGGTGGGAAGGAAAGGTGATGACTTAGTCTGAAAGACTCAGGAGTTTTCTTTTCGACTAGACCCAAAGACGAAATGAGTAAATTGGGAAATGGTTTTGTACGAAAAGGCCCTGCAAAACGACCCGCTGCCAATTCTTTCTGTATCTTTTCTTCAGTAATTTGGGTATTAGTTTTAGCCGGTTTCAGATTCTTACATACTTGTGTTTGCAATGTCCCCTTATACCCAGAATCGAAACCTTTTCAAAAACCTAAAAGCAGGTATTTCGTTGTGACAGGATCGAAATCGTGGAGCCAATATTGCAAGCGGTAAATTTTCACCGGTGTAGGCGAAGGGTCAGCACTATTTGCAGACAGCCTTCTTGATATTTGGGTTAGTGTTTCGAGGTTGGTCTGATCGTTGGAAACGAAAAAGCTGGTTGTTAGGTCGCTGCGGTTGCTGGCTGTGTTGTGGGAGTACCTTAAAGGGGTGAGTAATTGGTTTGGGGCAGCGAACGAATGAATGTCCCCCTAAACAACTGAAGCATTTGTGATGAAAATTGCATGAAAAACCCGATGAACAGCCACCGTTTTTGTGGTACATAAAACAAACTCCCTTCGGATAATTTGTGTTTGTACTTTGTGACGGATTGGTATGTGTGTAGCTGTTATGGCTCGACTCTAGCACAGCCTTCATGTAGAGTTCTAGATGTGTGGTACCCCATTTAGATTCCCCCTTTGCAACCAATTGTCGAAAGTTGTGATCATAGAACCTCCAATCGGCGCGTCTCTCCTCCAGTTTAAGGACAGTTTCCATATGGTGGGGAAGAGAGGTACTAAGCAGGGGATGCTTCTCACATAAGACACTAGTGAACCTGCTCCAAGCAAGAATCCACTGTCCGATTGTGAGTTGAATGTTCCTAACATTTGGGACAATGCTAAGTTCAGAACCAGTACTGTGCGCATGTAATTGAAATTTGAAACCCGCATCCAATGCGTTATGCAGGAGGGTGTAAAAATCAATGTATGAGCCCGCCCATATGTTTGCCTTAACTTTATCCGGGATTAAAGTGGATGGGGAGACCGATGAGCTTACAAACTGTGATTGGGAAAGCCCCCCGGAGGCAGAAACGATTTGGACGATGCTACCTGTATCCACAGCTGTACCTGTAAATAAAGCTGTGTTTTCCACAATGGCACGGGAGACCATGGATGCTGCTGGTGTGTTGTCTGTTGCTACGGTGGGTACATGTTGAAAACCAGTTTGTGGACTATTTTCCGTGGATGGCCTGATCACAGCTACCAGCTGATTCAATCTGTTATTGATATCCTGTATCGTTTGGGTGGTGAGCCTGTCGGAGATTTCTTGGGTTGTAACATTAAGAAGATGGGAGTCCATCGAAGCCCCTTCCGTGGACATGCCAGGTTGAGGGATGGCGGCAGTTGGTGTTGAAAATGGTGCATTCTTTCTGGGCCTCTTCGCTGCCCCTTGGACTTTGGATCTTGATGGTCTGGCTCTCTTCACTGCCACTTGCGACGCCGCCGCAGCTTTCTTCGTAGGGGGCATTCTGTAATGAATGCCACAAAAAGTTAATAATTACATCAATGTCATTTTATTACTACGTAGCAAAAGTTGCAAATGCATAACCCTTATTGTAAAATTATGAAACTCACTGTTTACTGTAGTGAGATGAGGAACGAATTCTTCAATAGTAAGAAAGGAAAATGAAAAAAGGAACCAAGTTTGACTTACTATGAACAGTGTGGGTCAATGTTTTGAGGTGCGGAATGCAACATGAAACCAGTACAAACAGGGCCTAACGAGCTGGGCAACACATAGCTCAGTTACATGGAGCGAAGTATTGGGAGTAGAAAGCACAAATGACCAAGTTAGAACAAATAGTAAGGTGCGGAACCCAAGTACGCCAAGCATGAAATAGTAGCAAACGGAAAACATACAGAAACGACTGCTGAACACAGCCCAGTGGTACGGAACCAACTGGTAAGCACACAGGCTAGTGATACGGAATCAACTGGTAAACACAATCCAATGGTACGTTACCAACTGGTAAACACATAGGCCAAAGATACGGAGTCAGCAGGTAATTATACAATCCAGTGGTACGGATCCAGCTGGAATGACACAAGGTAAATATAAAAACCAGAGGTACGGAACCAGCTGGCTAACACACAATCCAGTGGTACGGAACCAGCTGGAAAACTTAAGCAAGTGGTACGGAACCAATTGAAAGAAAATATAAAACCAGTGGTACGGAACCAGCTGGCTAACACACAATCCAGTGGTACGGAACCAGCTGGACAACTTAAGCAAGTGGTACGGAACCAATTGAAAGAAAACAAACATGCAAACGTTTGCAAAACCTGTTCAAAAATACTTAACAGTGTGACAAGGACAGAAGACGGACCAAACACTCTTAGACAAATATGTAGATGAAATGAATATATGTAATGGACGGTGGGAAATATATCTACATATAGCTTTATGGTTCTTATACAAATGGCCGGCGACATTGTTTGCAAGCCACTATAATAGCCCCTCTGAGCGACTTTTACAGGTGGTATTGGCCCCTTCCCCTGCCATAAAACGAGGCAATAAAGCACAAATGACTATCTTTTTAACCTGATATTTACGTTGCAATATAGACGCCAAGCCTAAGATCTTGTAGGCGACTTCCTCTGGCGATGTCGAATCGTCCCGATTAAAATCGTTTTCCCCCACAAAGGGACAATTATGTCAGGTTTAATTTTGCGTACAACAGAGAGATCGTGCCTGATAATTTTGTTTACAGTCCTGCCCCCAACCCCATGCATATAAATTCTAGAATAGCTACGAATGTTAAAATCGGAGCGCAATCTAGCGTCTGATTCTGATTTCAAATGATGCTGCAATCTTCTACAGATGGAATGACCCAGTACGAGTGTGACGTATTGCATAGCAAAAGAAAGGTAAGCATAATGAAACACGTTAATACAAAAAATTTCTATCAAAAAAGACAACACGTCTCCACCCCAGAAGGAAATTGGTTCAACTGACGCCAAGGTCCTTAGCGGAGAGAATCGCTCCGCGCGCATCCGGTGCGAAATCATTGCGATTGGTTGGGCAGAACACGTGATACAAAACATTAAATTTATTGGCCTTTGACAGCGCGTTGCGCGAAATATCTGGCGGGAAATTGTAGACCCAATCACACCTCCCATAAATGTCCTTACGCGCGCGTAAATAGTTATATATATATATATATATATATATATATATATATATATATATATATATATATATATATATATATATGTGTGTGTGTGTGTGTGTGTGTGTGTGTGTGTGTGTGTGTGTACATTTATATATAAATCTTAAATTTATAAATAGATCAAATCTCCAGTCATGTGCAATTTAATGTGCTGGCTGAATGGCTTTCTTCCCAGTTTTGAATTAACCATATATATTTTTTTCATTTTCATGAGTTTTATTATTTTCTTGAGGAATTGATTTTGTACCGTTTGAATTAATTAAAACAATGAAAATGTTCCAAGCTTCGCAACCACAATGCAAAATGGGTTAAAAAAAATGGATGATCGTAAAGTTGATATTACAATGTGATTTAAATAGAATTTGCATTGCTTTTAACGGTTGTTCATACTTTTAAGGAATCAACGGCTTTTCCCGAAATTGCACCAGTGTACTTAAATTAGTAAAAGATAAAAGTAGTATTATTACCAATTTAAATTGAAACAAATCAAAGCATGTTAGAGGTGAAAACGATTTAGCATAGGATTTCATCAAAATTTCACCTACTTGAATTTTACAAAATGTTATACTATACGCTCACCCAGACTAAAATGAGTAGAAATCCTGACTTTATTGTTTGAAGCACAATAACCGAATAAGTATTCGTGTTTAAAGTGAACGTGAAAGTATGTGCCGGTATGAGTCTGTGTGTGAGCATGCTTGATTTATGAATTTAATAATTAAATTACATTCCACTTTTGACATAAGCTGTCACCATTTCATGCATTAATTATTAATACATTAAGCGCCATTTTATTTCCTAAGTATGATTTTCTATTGTTAATGTTTTCCCGACGTTATTTCCTAGAAGTAGTTATGTTATTTAAGTGTCTTTATCTCGGATGTACAATCGCTTTTCACACATTTATCGAACAATAAATAGCGTATCTTTCACTGGGTAAAATTCGTTTGCTAAGTTTTTCTTCGTACAAGCAGTCCATTGTGAGGTGATCAAAAGATACTGAAATGATTAGCTGTACGAAGTGTCTATTATCCGTTGTTTGGTGGTAGGCAAATTATAAATTTCAATAGCTTTGGCAAAAGCATGGAGTAAGCAACAGAAAGATCTAAATTATGTTGGCTATGTGTTCTGTTTAGTCCGACGTATCTGCCGAAAACGTTTGTCAATTGGCACAAACATATACAGTTCTACTAAAGAATCTATAATAGTATATTTGCTCGTACTTTTACACCGATTGCCTTAGCATGGGTTTATATTTGCAGGATTAGTATTAACAATATTGAAAGTGAACGCTCGTGTGCTATAACATAGTTGTTTTTAACTGACGTAAGTTAGAATTAAATAACTGACTATACAATTTTTCGGTGTTTTATGTTTAATGGCAGACAATTAGAAACTCCTTCACAATTTCTTTTAAAGCTTTATGTATGAGACTGAAAATCAAATTTAAGTATTGCATAATAAACGTAGTTGAAGCTGTTCTGTTCTGTTCTGTTTCAGTCGATATCTTATTAGTTATTACATAAAAATTAAATAGGTGCGCCCACTTAAAGTTCTTCTAAATTATTTTTGTTCTTGCAATGTAGAAAGTCGTCTTCTTCGTTTTAAGATTCCGATAGGGATAGATTTTGTTGGTGTTATTTTAATCATTGTTGGTTGCTGATTTAAACAACCTCCTTTATAAATGTAGGCTGAAAACTTTGTAAGAAAACAACATTCGTGATTGTCCAAATAAAAAAGATTCCTACAAAATACTTAATTAGAATGAGCGGTTTGGTCTTCTTATATTTCTTTCATGCAGTGTAATTTGACTGTCTAATTTTTGTGGACAATTATTCTTTGCTTAAACATTCGACTTAGTGTTCTTTGCATTGCTTTAAATAATAGCCCAATTTGTCAATTTGCATTCCAAATTCAAGTCTACGCGGATGCTTGGACTTTAATTATATTGTCGTTCCAGGTCTTGTGCTCACCTTGTTTTCGTCCTGTTTCTAACTTACAATTAGTTTGCAAGGAACGTTTGAAAGAAAGTCAAATATTAGTCTGTATCTTAACGAAGGTTAAAACAGGAAGATAACGTACAATCACACTTACAAATAGTAAAAAATAATTTGAAGTGTAATTTTGGTCATGTTAAAAGATAGATTCCACAACATGTTCAAAATGAAGAGAAGAGAAGGAAATGACTGAGTTTTACAGAACTAGCTTCTACTGTATACTTTCTTATAAATGAGTACTACAGAAAATAATCTAAACATGGAAGAATGGAAATAGAGAGTACAATAGTGAGAGACTACACAAAAACATTAAACAAAAATGTCACAACCACGAACTTTCTGATTAATTAGGATGAAAAGAAGTAACATTGTATCAGCATTGGAAAAAAGATCAAATGAGACACCAAATTAAATATACTCGATGTTCCAGATATCGATATCTAAAAAAGTTGGCTCAACTTCAATAAATCTGAAGGTGTTGGTGAATAAGTCTACATTGCTGATAATGTCTCATCATACTTCTATTTTCTTTATTCTCCAAATCAATCAAGATGATATATTTTTGGGGCAGACAGTGTGTAAATTCTAGCCAGACAAATAAATGCTTTCTGAAGATAAAATGAATGTGAACACGGACACGGACAAAATGAATCCTTCAAAAGGGCCACCTTAATCATTGAGCATGCTTCAGATAGTATCGTCCATTTACCTTTGAGTCGTTGCTAATCCATTAATGAGAATTGTTACAACACTTGTGAACATGCAAACGCATTAATAAAAGTAACAAGTATACATTATTATTATTATTTTTAATAAGTTTCGAACATTTGTTTTACAAATTTCCCTATCATTTTCTGTTTGAAAGCTATTAAACTGAAGGATGCTGAAGCAGACCTAGCTTAACACGACAAAACACCAGTAAAGGATCTCATTTCATTTAATATAATGTAGCGACTTTTACGTTTGTTTTAAAAACTGTTCCTGATGTCAATTGGAAGACGTCTGGTAATCAACAACGTCACACAATAAATTACAACACATGACTTGGAAATTTGGCAGCTATAGCATTCGCGTCTTTCTCTGCCATTTTTATATATCTTTTGGAATACATTTTATCGTTTATTTCTTTGCATGTCCTAAATGCAGTATGTATGTTTAATTCCAAAATGTACTATTCCGATTATGGAGAAATATGGTTATTGCTATTTTTGTTGTAATGCATAACCGAAAGTTGTAAGCCAATATGCAAGAGGTATACATATTGGTATTAAGGGTGAACTATAGATAATAGATACGGTAATGCAGTTGACTGTGCAAAACGTGTTAACATGGTAATTATAACTGACGTGGCAGTAACTTCATAAGGTTTATGGCTGCAAAAAAAAAAAGAAGAAATCCATAGTTATTACCGGATGATATGTCTCATCCGTATACTTACATGGAAACAGTAGAACGTTCTGTCTTGAAAAAAGAAACACTCGAAGATTGTGGTGAAACAGAAATGCAAACAATAGAAATGAACTACATAACCAGCAAAAATTCTAATAGATAATTATTACAGACGTATTTAATGCATTTAAAGATGGTTCACTCCGGGAGATGAAAGAAGCTGGCAATTTTGATGAAGATGCTGCAGAACATGTCACAGAAAATATGAGAAAGTAATTTAAAACACATGACAAATGTATAAAGAACATAACGAAAAATAGGCAAAACAACAAGATGCAGCAGAAATGCTTATTTGAAAACTTTTAAAACATTAAAAAAAAATTTGAAATTATAAAGCACATGTAACGTGGAATTTAACACATCTAGATTGTTGCTTTAGTAATAAACAAATGTACAATTGTTAAAAGCTACGCTAAAACTTAACCGATTGCTTAATGAGATGAGTGTGTCAACTTACGGTTATATGTTTGATAGTAACAGCTATTACACTATCTGTTTCAAATTAGGTTAACACGTTATTCTTTCTACTATTTCTATACTTACTCGTACGCATCTCTCTGGTGTTTCTACATCTTCTTCGACAATAATTCTACGAATTACATTTCGTCCCACTCAAAACGGATGATTTTGTGAGTTAGTAAGCTTGAAAATAATATTGCCATGTTTTCTTTGTGTAATCCAAAAGAGCAGCATTGGACTTGCCTGAAATTGTTGATAGTTTAATAAGCTTACTTTTGAGTACTGACATGAACGCTACTTCTTTTATAGCTGATTATTTATTTTTCAGTTGCTTTTTTATTACTTGGTATTATGTAGGCATACTTGACGCATAAACGCTAATGTTCGAAAGTAATTTATGCCAGTTCCTACAACAATCAACTCAAAAACACAATCTGCTGTTATTTATTTCTGTCTTTTATTGTATGTCTTTATGTAGTTCCATTTGTAATTACAATTCGCTCAGTAACTGTTTCCTTCTTCCCTGCATAGTTATTTCCAATTCATAGTCTGTCGTTTGACTAGAAGATTGGTATGAGCTTCAGAAATCATACTTTTACGAAGTTTCTATTTATAGCAGTGTTGAATCCTAAATTAAAATTATGCCTTTATTAGCGTTATAGATTGCATCAAATAAAGTTGTTAATTTTGTAACTAGATTACTAGCCAATAGAAATCTTAACCATCAACAGATTAGTATATTCTAATTTTTTAATTCGAAATATATTGTTCCCGTTTTTTTAAATATTATTTCAGCTAAGTCATCGCCATGTTGCAACCTACTGTGAAATAGATCATCTGTTTTGAACTTGAACACCAAATATACAAATAAAAAGTGACCTAATTCTTTGATCTAATCTTACAACACCATCAATTTGCAAACATGTGCTATCTTAGAGAAATCATGCATCCCATTTTCTCATCGCGTATTGCCGTGGACTTCATATCAGCAGGTGACAATTAGTTCTAGTTTTCAAATGAGCTAGCTCCATAACAATAACGCTATTTGTACGCATTTCACATACTGGGTGGCCGAGTGGTCTAATGCGTTGGCCTTAAGTTATCACTGTTAGCTCACCTCTACCGCTCCCCCCCCCCCCGTGTTCTATGTTCGAGTCTCGGATTGGGCAAAAATGGGTATGTGAGAAAGTTTAGGTCTCACTGGATAGTTTCGTATTTTGACAACCCCCTAATTTTTAAGGTAGAAGGCATGAGCCTAATTATCACAATTCCAGCATTTATAAATTCACACATAAGCTAAATCTGTAATGTGGTTTATATTTACTTTGAGTAAGGCTTGGAAATGGGTTGGCTTGTTGGTGACTTTCTTATAGTACTAGTGAACTTTAAAGATGAATAAGGTACATACTGATTCTTTAAGCCGCCTTGTCACAGGAAAATGTTCAAAATAGCTCTTTTCTGTCAAAAATGAATGTAAAAAAGAGGGGTTGGTGGTAGTATAGGTTCAGTATAAAAGCCACCAGTTGTATAAGGAATTAACCTTAATACCTCAGTCAGAGTCTTACAAGCATCCTTTCAACAAAAATCAATAATTAGTTTTTATTTGTATCTTTAATGTAATATTATTATCATTTTTCTGCAATAGGTCATCGTCGGATGAAAATTGGCCAAGAAAACTGTCCAGTGAGACCTTACCAATAAATACCAGTGGGTCGGTGGTTCTTCACGTGTTATTCCGACACTAGTATTGGCCGCCTTGATAACCTATGTTATGGATATCTATAAACTTATAGTTTTATTTTAGTCATTTGGAAAAATGATGTTTATATTTTAATTTCTAACTTCAGTGGCTAGCTAGTGTTGCAGTAAAAATATATTTAAATTCAAGGAACATTAAGCGGGACAGGTCAACAAATATTTCGGTCAGGTACGCCACGCATTAATTTGAACGGAGGTCATGAAACCATCAGATAAACTAGGAGTCATTTATCCTGCAGAAAGATCATGCGCGCCCTACTTGATAATTGGACTAATAATTTGAGAAGGTCAGAACATGGCTATTACGTATTTCACAACCTAAGGATCTTAATGTTCGAGAATATTTATAGCGATTCAGATTTTATTGATTTGGTGCCCACATAGAGATTATATAAAAGAATTAAAGCACCATATTAGTTATTTTCAGTTCATGTGCAGCTATTATAAAAGTCGTTAGAGTAAATCGTCATTTATTTATCATATGTTCGTTGGACTCACAAAGTGCAAAGGATTTATCCTAAAATAGAAAGCACTTTTAGGATTGTGTGCAATTACTCAAAGACATGAACATTTAAGTAATTCAGTCGGATTATATGAAACTGCTACTTTCACTCGACTACTTTGAAGTAGCAACTTCTGGATTTAGGACTATGATGTTCCATTGGTGCTAGCAAGTTAGCAAATAAACACATTAGAACCTTCATTCGGAATAAATTTGAATTTTTTTTCGGATTGACGTGAGATTGATAGTACAATTTAATATAATATTATAGAATTTCATATGTTGTAGGTTATTTTAAATGTTTCACTCTCTTTGATTTTATAATTGAGGGAAATAAATTTATATTTTGGAAACTTTAATGTGTGTTGGCTTTTACGTTGTCTCTTTCCTTTGTGAAAGCCCCTAGACGTAATACCAAATGGCGTCCAACCCACAACACCAATTCTACAAAACCTGATGCACTGATTTACATTCGTCAGATGTATTATTTATCACTTGTAAGGCCCAACAGAAAGTTCTAAACATAAACACTTCCTTCTACAATTATGTTTCTTTGTGTAATTACCAATACAGTTTATTGAACTTTAAAAGTTTTTATTTGTCAAGAGTCATGTCTTGTGCTGTATAGAGAAAGAGATGACCAGAACATACAGCTTCATATTACACAGGCAGAGAACAGTGTACATCCTTAGTCCAAATTTGAGTCCAACTAATCTTATCTGGTGTAAAAAAAAAGTGGATCATTCAATATATATGGAATATATCATATTCTATGGGATCGAAAAGATTGTGCGGTTCATTAATTTGTCATTCACTAATGTTTATCAATATTTATTTCCTCCAGTAACCTCTATCGACTGAGTGACACCTGCTAATTTTTGGTTCCGGCTGACATTTCTGCCTTCAAGGGATACGAATATTCAACTATTGATCATATTAAGAGAACTTTAATATGCTGAAGGCTTAGATGTCAAAGATTTTCACTTGATAAGACAAGTATCAAGGGCGATTCTGGAAACAAACAGAAAGAGCTAACACATTAAGGTATGGATGTTTAAATCTTTAAATTCTTTCTTCAGGAATTACGAGTAAGATAATTCAAGCACAGATGAAAAACAAATGATATAGCATAGATTAACGCATCATCTTCGATTAAAGGCTGCGTTTCTATATTTTGAAACAGACAAGAAGTACATTCAAAATACAACGAATGAACCTCCGTGATGTATTTCTCGAATCCATTTCCAAATAGTTTCAACATTATTTTTAATTTATAAATCTTTTTTTAAGGTTTAAATGTTAAAGTGTTAAAATAGGTATTAACTTATTGTCTGATTTCGATAACCCTATCTGAAATGGCCTAATTTTGATTCCAGATTAGAGTTCATTGACTCAAGCGTCGACTCGTTGTGTAAACATTTCTTTAGCTCTGTATCATGAAGCGTGCTAAACTGGTTCTCTCTCTTTCTCTATCAATATATATATATATATATATATATATATATATATATATATATATATATATATATATATATATATATATATATATATATATATATATATATATATAACGTTATAAATGACACGGTTCCAGGTGTTTTAGAATGAAGACAGCGTATTAGTTCGCAACCGCCATTGTTAGTTTTGACAGTTTCAAGGGTCAGTGGACAAATTCCTCCTCCGTTTTACGCAATTCCATGAAATGGCAACGGACGTAAGTTCATATATATA